>SMLS01074299.1:0-36274 GCA_004785975.1 Popillia japonica
ATTCTCTTATGCAAAGTACCTACTACATATTTTGCATGTGAGTTTGACATCGTTAAATGTGAAACCTGCTTTCACTGTACATACTCGTTAAATAAAAATTATTGCTGATAATCATCATAGCTAGTTAAACGAGCTTCTGATTAGCTCTGGTTACTATAGAAACCTTACTTGCAAACAATTGACGCGCATGTATAGCAGCAAATCAACTTTCTACCGCATTGTTTGGCTACATTTCGTGGCAATTCAAAATTGAGCGTGCGAATAGATTAACAAAATTCGTCTCATCCGTAGAAAGAAACCGCTAAACTAAATATTTCTACGATTGTATTAGTTCAAATCGGTTTAAATTGAAATCCTGTGTTTTCATTACTTTGTTCGAATAAACAAAAAGGAAGATATTATAATAACCTAGGTAACAAGTTAGTTGATATGTTTATATGCATATTGAAATATTGATCGCTATTCTCTCGCGAACAAAACGAGAAATACAACGGCGATTTTCGAAAAATAAACGGAATGGTGAGTGTATCCAGATTCTCGTACTTTTATCTTTTAAAATATCGTTTTACAATCGATTTAAACGGGCCCGCCTATTTTTCACAAGTTTTTATTGTATTCTTCGCCTACTTGAATATTTCTGTCGACTTTATTGTGGTTTGAATATAGACGAGTCTTTACGAACGAGGTTAAAGAACTGTTATCTTTTAAAGCTGAATGTTATACCTGACGAATCTTAAGGTTGTAAACAAGTAATCGGTTTACCTTTCAAATAGTATTCTATGCTAAGAATGTTGTAAAACACTTAAAGGTGCATTATTGCAGATAATTACTTTAAAAGTCTTGACGACGCATAAACATTTCTCGTACAATAATGGATTTACTTAAATGTTGCAAAAATTAAATTTCTCATTTTTTAATAAAACATATTTCATTTTAAAAATATATAAATAATGGTAGTCAATTAGTTTCAAGAGTTTATTATAATGGAAGCTATTTTTTTCCAATTCTTTTCCTTAAAGCGACTTAAAATGGTTGTAACTCCATTAAATTGATAACATAATCTTGTTAACACAAGAATCATGCTTGTCATGGATTTTGGGCATGAACGTTATTAAAATGCGATAATTTTCAGAAAGCTCGGGGATCATAAATTCTAAGCAACTTTTGCATTATCTCTCTAGAAAACGCCTACCAATCATCTAGTCATCATGATTGTTTGTCTACAATTTCTTTAGAATCTCTTGTGCCATCTTTCTGACACATTGAATGATTATGTTTTTGGGTTTTGTTTTATCGCCCTTCAGTAATTCTTATAAGACCATTGTTCGTTGCATTCCAATTTTTTCAATGAATGTAAGTAACTGTATACTGGATTTGGATCGTTATTGCTGGACAAAAATTTTTTATAGCAAAATGCACTTTATCAAATGTGTGAATAGGAATTCTCGTCGTCACCATTCTCAATAGTGTTAAATACTTCAAGCTAACTATCATCAAAAAGTGGAAGATGAGGATCATCAGCTTTGGTACCTGTTTCTAGCGTCAATTTATCCGCATTGAAACCGGCTTTTTTGAAACAATTTCCATTATTTTTAATTCTAAGGTGCCATATTTTATTCAAGTCTCTAATTGCTGCAAGTAATGACGTAAGGCATATGGATTGACATTTTTATGAGCATTTATGGCCACCTGTAATGTTTTTAAGATTCTTTATGATATTGTGGTCCATCTATTGTAACAAAGCTGTCAAATTAGAAGGACTATAAGTATTTCAATTTTAAACAAGCAGAATAATTTCTCTGTTTGGGGCAGCAAATTTTTTATTTTATTTTTGTGATTTGTGTTCTATTTCTGTAAATTCGATTTCGACATTTCATTACCTCTCATTTTACTTCACGCCATAATTGTTATTCCTTACTACGTCTTCTTTTTTTTGCCAAACCTTGTCTTGACGATTAAACTTTAAGAGTTTGTTGGTTAAATCTCATCTGCTTTAACAAATATCTGATTCAATTGGGTAAGCAATTTTCTTTTTTCCACTTATCACTATATTGCAAACCTACCCTTAAAACTTATCTAAGCATCTCAAGCTAACTAAAAATTCTCCATAAAGCTGTCTATTTTACAGTTAGTGGGAGTATTGTAACCAAAATTACCCTTTCCTCCTTTTGACGTTTACCTGTTTTAACCATAATCGTACATTCATCAAGATTGCCTGCGGACAAATTTCTGTTTCAAACAAAGAATATAATTTTTGGACATAATATCTCTCACTGTCGATAAAACATTCCTGTTTGAATTTGGTGGAAGAAAAGTTTGGTTATTCACAACTAAAACCCGATAAAAAGTGATTTAGTTTGTTTTCGTATATAGCATTCTTTTATATAGCATTTTATTTTTTCTCTCTAAAACATCTAGTTTTTGCCCATTTACTATTGCTGTTACGTTAATACATTAAATTTTTAAATGGAACCCCGTTTTAACCCCCTATTGCATGATTTTTTTGTTTTGTATGACAAAAATGTATGAGGTGAAATATATCCTCAAAATTACGATAAAAATATTTAAAAAAATCCTATTTCATGAGTTCTTTCAGAAATTTTGACTTTTGATTTTGTGTCATATATGGTACAAACATATTTGTTGTCAAAAATCAGCAAAAATACTTACAGAAATCCTTTCCTTACAGTCTAATCGTTATGTAGATATTTTTTAAACTCAATATATTTTATAGAAACGTCGATGATCGATGATCAAAACAGGTGCCGTCAGTTATAACTTTGGCGCACATGTGCATTTTTTCATGAAACTTCACAATGGTGCATGATGGTGCATTAGGGTGGCGCTGGGTTAACAGTTATACTGAAAGTTATACGATGTTTGTGCTATACAGGGTGTCCGCGATATACAAAGCATGCTTTTAAAGGATGATAGCTACAACGATTTAAAAACAAAAACATATACATCTTGGGTCTATCTGTAAGCGTAAACGAGAAAAAAATTATTTCTCAGGTCACAAACTTCGACGCATACTGTACAGCGACAGCCGATCAGTGCAGGATTTGCCCGAGGATTACAGGCGTGTGTTCTTGCAAATGGGCAACACATCGAGCCTTTCCTGTAATACATTTTCTCCTGTCTCTCAAAAACAGACACCCTGTATATGAACATTCATGCGTAAACAGTTTGGTATAGAGTTTAATTTACATAGGATATTTTAAAGAAATATTAGGTGTGCCAAATATGGCCCACTATGCAGTAAGGGGCAAATAAGAAAAAAAGACGAAAAAAAAATAAGAAATTCTAGAAATAAATAACTTGGTTGGCATAATAATGAACCCAATAACAGTAATGGGTGTATTGGCCTTGCGACTAATTCATACCGACTGATACCGACTGTGCCAATAAGTTGTGTTGGTCATAATGACTCCAAAGCCCATTCAAAAGTATTTGATAGCATTTCATAGGTGGTTCGTCTGTGGATGTTAATGGTGCTGTAAATATTGTATATTAGCGTTAGAAATTATTGTATGTACTTGTAATTGTATGTGTTTATTGTAGACAACATGCCTTTATCCGAGAATATTTTCGTAATTACTGTAACGTTAGTACTAATTAAGAAGTGTTTATGGAGACGCCTATGAATTTACAGACGGTGAACAATTAAAAAAATGAAAAATCTGCGGGAAATTCAAATTGTCCTCCTTTTTGACTCAAGGTGTATTTTAAAATTAAGATTTACATTTATATTAAAATAATCTAACATAAGCCTGATAGTTGGCTCAAAGAATTGTTTACTGATTCTACCAAAGGCTAATGGAACTTCTTCAATTATAGGCTCATTGGATAGTATACAATATTTTTCCAAATGTTTAGGATCTATATAGTTACATTTAACATACATAAAAGAAGTAAAGAAAGAAGTAGACAGTTTCCATATAACAATGTATTGAAAATGGCCGGCCATTTCTTTCTTTGGGTGTACCTTTTCTTGGTCTAGTGTTTTGTTTTATGTTTACTTTGATTTTATCATAATTTCATTATAGTGCATGTTTTTAATATGAAGTATTAAATGTTTTATGTAAATTTTCTTCTGATATGTTCACTTATGCGTCAATATATAGAGGGCGTTTTATTTAGCCTATGGATCAGATCAGATCAGATCACATCCATCACCAACAACTGCACCGATTCGGTGGTAAATAAAACGCCTAAACGTTTGTACGTCCAAATTACTTATTTCGTAAAAAATGTACCTTGAATGCAAGTACCATAAAACAATTGTGTCAATATAACTTTTGATCATGAGATATGATTAACTTAGTTTAGAGGTGGGAAAATAAAATTAAAAATGTGTTGTCTTTTTTCATATTAGTAAAGCTCATAATGAACATTGCATAAAATTTATGCAGCTTTTACAAGAACGCCTACATTCTGCTTGGGAATGGGTATTACTAAACAAATAACTTTCACATATACTTTTCGATTTATAAAACAACAAACATAAAATCCATAACATATCTACCCTTCATTTTGATAAACTATCCCAGATTTTTATTGGCGAATCAATTGAAGATCATGAAGTAATTTTCCGAAATAGATAGATCAGTTTAGAGTGACTGAAAACATTTCAGGTCAGTTGAATGATTTCATTAATTCAATTAATTTTCGATTGATAACACCCCTTTTAGTACAAAATCAGCATATATTGTAGGCCACCCTGCACACCTTTTAGTGGGGATACCTCAGAGGGCTATGGCTAGTGAATAAAGCCATGATGATGCCAACATTTCTTTATTGAAGTCCAGCAGAAATTTAGATGAAAAGTGATAATCTTTCTTTGATTATCTTAGCTGTGGAATGCTGGACTATTGTAATATTTTTTGATCGATTTGGCTCTCGCAGAAGTACTCTTGCGTAATGTTTGCTAAAATCACAGAATGGCAGTTTTGTTGCCTTACACTTCCAGTGGTTTGACAATCACTTCAGAGTAATTGCCAGAGGTTTGAGGGTGAGTTGACTAGTTAGCTTCCCCTCAAACGTGCGAGGATTTTGTGGTTCCTGGAAGTGTCCCTTCTTATAGTCTAATAAATAGGTTCCTTGCAACGCCGCCAGATGAAGAATTCAATTATTACTAGTACCACTATTAGTCCGGTAACTTCCCATAAAGTAAATATTGCTTTTGAGGAAGCTGCCGTCGCACCTCCACTATTTCCAGCCCGAGAAATGATGATTTCCTTTTCTTCATTCAAACTGGCGCGAATTCTATATAAAACACACCTATACATACATACATACACTACCGTCCATAAGTTTGGATGCAAGGTGAAATTCGTTTGAGATAATTCACCTAATAGGCATATCGTGAAATCGTTAATCCTTCTTGTAAATTATTGTATGCAAATATAAAATTGTAACATTTAGATAAAAATTTCACCCGAATACGACTATTGTTTGACGGGGCTGGGGTGGGATACCTGCAATAATAACTTGCGGCCAATGGTTTAATACTACTTCGGTAATCGTCGAGCGTCTGCGGAACTAGTTTTTTGAAATCAGTGCACAATTGTAACGATTGGTATAATATATAGGGGATACCCAAAGGATTCCCGAATATACCAAAAGAGAAATTGCTCTACAACTAGGAATTTCACCGACAGGTATGCATTCCACATTGGCCCGGAGAAGAGAAACCGGACAAAATCTTGATAGAAGACGAAGAAGTGGAAGGCCACGGGTGACTTCTAGGGCTGAAGATAGATTCATAGTAACAACTTCGAAACAAGATCGACGTCTTACGCGCACCGGATATCACCACTCGTATTAATACACAACGACAAACAAAGATTTTTGTTACCACCGTCAAGAGACGATTATTGGCAGTTGGTTTAAGGGGATGCATTGGACGCAGAAAACCGTTTTTAAAACGTGTGCATAAACAGAAACGCTTAACATGGGCAAGGAAACATGCAAACTGGTCACTGGATAATTGGAATTCTTATGGACTGATGAATCCAAAGTTCAGTTATTTGGCACAGGGGAACGATCTAGTGAAGCCTGCTTAGTGCCGTCTGTGAAACATAAAGGTGGTAGTGTTATGACTTGGGATTGTTTTGTTGGAAGAACCACCGGAAATTTACTGAAAATTAGTGGCACAATGCGGAAAGAAGAGTATTTGAACATTTTACAAAACTACGCTATTCCGTGTGGAAGCTTGGTGAGCTGGTGAGGCTTTCGTGTTCCAGCAAGGCAATGACCCCAAACATACGAGTCGAATCTGTAAAAACCTCTTAAAAGACACGGCAACAAGAAATGAATTAAAATCAATGGTTTGGCCTCCTCAAAGTCCAGATTTATCCCCCATTGAGCTCTTGTGGGATGAACTTGATCGAAAGACTATCTGCAGGATACATGGCAACAAATTGACGCAGATTATCTTCAGAAATTGATCGGAGGAATGCCTAATATTTGTGCAGCAGTTCTTAAGGCAAGAGGAGGTCATATAGATGAAAATAAACTCACTACCTAATTAACAATTTACTTATTTTTAACGATAATTGTTTATGTTTGATTCTATCTGCAACCTTTTAAAATCTGTTGCTGCTTCCAAACTTTTGGACGGTAGTGTATATACACTTTTGCTCACTAAATATACAAACTGCGCAACTGCAATTACATATTTTGAGTGTCGTTGCATATTAGTCAAGAAATCCCCTAAATACGGTAACTATTTTCCCGAGAAAATCGAATTAATAAAATTAAAGAAGGCATCAAATTCAAGTTTGATTTAAAGCAACTCCACTGTACATTCTAAACAGAGTTAGAAAATAAGAAGAACTGAAATTGTCACCACCCTGTATATATGTACGTATAAGTCTTTTTATCAGACTTCTAAGGAATCCGTTCATAATGTTGCTCAGAAAGCACTATCTGCATATCTATTAGGAGTTCTCCAACATTTTTGGCCATAACTAATATTGCTCCCGATATATCCGCAAAATCTTGATTACTACAAAAATAAATGGGGAAACATCATAAAATAAACGTAAATACCAATTAAACCGATGCTGTGACTCACGTCTTTTAATAGTGCTTCAATTCCGGCGACATTAGACGAGCAAAGTCGAAATAAATTCGGGCGTAGATTTGATGATGACCCGTCGTCTGGTTTTTTTCATTATTGTCCGTATCATCGCCCAACAATGTTAAAGGTAAATGATAGAGAACTAAGAGGCAGCGACTGTAATAGGTCGTTAATACCCCCACCCGAAACTATCCGGAGCCGCTCCGCGACTTCGTAACTTGACTTTAGCGTTTTAAAGCTTAAAAAACACCTGTGGATATATAGAAAGAGAGACGCTTTGAATTGCGTATACGAAACAACAGACGCGAGTAAATATTGTTAGTGTTTTTGTGCGCCTTTTCCGCCCTATTATCTCGATGGAAATAGTGGAATACTTAAGAACAAACTACTTAATCATTTAGGTTAACGAGTAGTGGCGAAAAAATAGAGATTGTAGTGAATTTTATCCGCTACTAGAAGTGACGTCATCTACTTTGTGTTTCTGTGTTCTACCTGTGTGATTCTACGCGGTTTTCGTCGGGAATTCAGATTTTAAGCGGGTAAGTTTCAATTTTTATTTACCCATCATGGATTCTTTCTTGCTTCTTTTGTTTGTGGCATCTTCTTAACGTGATAGGTTATCAATGTTTATTCTATATAGGAAACAGATCGTTTAATTTTCTTATTTACTTTAGCGCGGTTCGATATGAAGCCACACCTGTGAAAGTTAACTGGCTTCACTTGGAATTCACCGTTGACCGTTGATGACGGCAACACTGTAGCTGTATAATAAAATAAATGGGCATATGTATGTATTTACATAGCTACTACATACATATAGTTACATAAGTTTTCTCTTTATTATGTATACATATTCTAAAAGTCTTCTTATTGGAATTCATCTTTTTTGCGTTGTGGATTATTAGTGGCTTAATATTTGCAATTGTATTGACAAACTAAACGTCTTCAAGAACTAACTTAACGGAATTTTGAATAACTCCTACTATCAGATCCACTTGCACTGTATTGTGTAGAAAGCATTGCCTACAAGGAATTGTCTTGAAGTAGTTAATGTGTCATAAGAAAAATTCATTAATATTCAGTTCTCAATTATTTTGTCTATATGATGAGTTGAGATCTCTGAATGCTTGAGAAATATCATCTGCTGTTTCTAAGGTCTTATACTTCAGTGTTCTTGTAAAAAAAGCTTTAGCTTTTACAGGTTTTGAAGGACACAACAAATGCATCCATCATTTATTTATTTATTTATTTATTGTACGTAACAGACAATCAGAGATCATCCTGCAGTATCATAACAGTGATGGCTTCCTACTAATCACTGAAGCCCAATGCAGCCCAATTAAGTGAATCTCAAACAGCAACCCCAAAACAACTGGATTCAACTTTTCAGCAGTCATAATTTTATAATGGTGTACCTTTGGTGTACCCGATAAAATCCATGTGGATTTTTAGTATTTGCAGATCCAGTTGCCCAAAAATGTTGTGATTATTTTAAAATTGTTTTCCAGTCAGGACCAGTTTCGTTTAAATTTAAATTGAAACGCAAACAAAATACTCTATGCGTTGCAGTCACGCCAACTAGCGATTCTTCTCTAAAACTCCAAGACGAAGCTCCCTTGTTCACCAGATTGCAACATGTTGACAGTTGACAATCATATTGTTTGTATCATCTAACGCCTAGTCAGATTTTTTTAATATCTGGATCTCTATTATGCCCTATCCTATTGCAATCATATTATTATTATTATTATTATTATTATTATTATTATTAATCACACACTCCGTGATTCCGAAAAAGGACTCCAAAAAGGAAACCTCCTTGTTCACCAAATTATGATATGCTGATAGTTGCGATAGTTCGCGTCATCTAACGTTCACTAATTTTTTTGTATGTAGGACCTTATTAAGTCGGACCCTCTAGAAGTCGTTGTAGTCTACACAGTCAAAGGCTTTTTTGAATTCCACGAATTTGGTTATCCTCACACAAGTTATGCTGCTTTATAAAGGGGCTGATCGTTGTGAATATAATTTTTTCAACGTTTTTTTGAGAGAAGTATCAGTAATAGCAATAATTTGGAATCTTTGTACACTGGTTTAATTTAAAAAATTTCAGTATTTTTATAATCGTTAAAAATGTTGACATTGTTTGAGAATTTTGAAATTTTACTTTTAAATATTTGCATATTGAAACCTTTTTTAAGATGTGTTTTATAAATTACGATTTTTTTTACGAATTTTAAAAGTCGTGGCTTCTTTTTAAATATTTTGGTAATGTGACATTTATTATATAATTTTAAAAATAATGGTATTTTATGTTTCTAACGATTTAATTTTTTTTACATTTTTCCAATTTTTTTAATTATTTATTCCTTAATTTTTTACAGAAATTTAAGCAGAATGTTTAAATTTTGACGGCGACATATTTTGAAATCTTTAGCAACAGAAATAAATAAACTCTACATACATGAATGTAGAGTTTTTCAACATTTTTCACATTGAAAATTTTGAAAAACATGATATTTCTAAGTGTTGTTATAATTTTGAAACTTTTCGAAATTTTAAAATTATTTATTTCATAATTTGGGTTTTTTTACATTATTTCAAATTTCAGAACTTTATAATTCACAAACTTTTACAGAAAGTTTTACAAATCAAGAAATGTTTGGGATTAATTTTTAGATAGTTTTTAAATAGTGCAATGTTTAAGCTTTAAGTTTTAAATATTTTGATATCGTTAAAAATTGGAAGTGTTTCATAGAGACCGTTTTTCAAAATTTTTCACACTGACACATTGAAAAGGAAAAAAAAGAGATTTTTTAGTGTTTTGATAATTTTAAAATTTTTTGACAATACATATTTGAAATTTCGAAACTTCAGAAACTTTTGCAAAATGTTTTAGAAATCAAGAAATGTTTGGGATTGGGAATTTTTTAGATGATTTTGAAATAGTACCTACAATGTTTACTCTTTGACACATTGAAAAGTAAAAAAATGAGATTTTTTAATGTTTTGATAATTTTAAACTTTTTTGACAATATTTCAAAGTTCAAAACTGCACAAACTTTTGCAGAAAGCTTTACAAATCAAGAAATGTTTGGGATTACGAACTTTTTAGATAGTTTTCAAATAGTAGAATGTTTTAAGCTTTAAGTTCTAAATATTTTGATATCGTTAGAAACTGGAATGTGTTTCATAGAGACAGTTCTTCAAAATTTTTCACACTGACACATTAGAAATTTAAAATAAATGAGATTTTTAAATGTTTTCATAATTTTTAAAATTTTCAAAAGTTAAAATTACTTTATTAAATTTGGGTTTTTGAGATTATTTTAAATTTAAAAATTTACAAACTTTTATAGAAACTTACAAACCAGGAAATGTTTAGGAGTTAAATAGTTTTTATGTAGTACCTACAATGTTTAAGCTTCAAGTTCTAAATATTTTAAAAAATCGTTAGAAACTGAAATCAATGTTTAATGTAGACAATTTTTAAAAATTCTTTACGCTGACATTAAAAATTTTAGAACTTGATAATTTTAAAACATTTAAAAATTTCAAAAATATATCCAAAATTTATTAAAGTATACCTTTTTTTGATTCCAGGAAATTTGAAAAGTTATTTTTTATGTTAATACATATATAAATTTTACGTTTTTTTTTAACTTGGCGAATTATAGAAATGTATGTATGTAGGTATGTATATAAATCTTTGTAAATTTACGAATATTTAAAACTAAAAAGTTTCAGAAATTCAATAATTTGGAAGTTTGTAGAACACTGACATTTTAAAAACTTAAAATTTTAAAAGCCAGATATTTTCGAGAATTGTTGACTTTGGCACCTTTCAAGAGTTTTACACATTTTGGTTGTTTTTCGACATATCTAAAACTCTTTGAGAATTTTATCATGTTTGCAATTTTTCATGTTTTTTTTGTAAATTTTCACTAATTTTGGAATGTTTTTAAAAGGAATTATAATAAATCTTTCTGAAAATGGACAATTTTTTGAAAATTTAGAGGTTGTGGTAGTCTGCTAAATGTTAAAAATTTTTGAAATTACCTAAAGTATTTAAAAGTTTCATTTTAAACCTTAATTTTTAGAAATTTATAAGTTTAACAAAATTTATAGTAATAGTACCTAGGTTGCAAAAGTGAATACAATTTTTTGTAAATTCAAGAATGTCTAGAACTACATATTTAGAAAATCTCCCAAATTCATAATATTTCATGAAATTCTAAAATGTTTTCAATTCAAAATTTTTCTTGTTGCAAGCCAAGATGGTTAACAACTAACAATAACTGGAAGATTTACCGACAAATGTAATAAAGAGATTACATACTTTCATTGATTGACACAATACATTCAACAAGTAGAGTAAGCATTTATGCTTGATAATTATGGTCACCTTGTTGGTGTGATCGACCCACTTTGAATAGGTTTTTGCGGAGATACTTCCTCAGTATTTTTGTTTTAATAAAAAAAAACCAAAGGATAATAAATTTAATCTTCAAGAGACTGAATTCTTCAGTTTTCTAAAAAATAAATAATAATAATTTGCAAAATCAATCTGAAATATGAATTTATTTAAAATTTATTATGCGTTTTCTAATAATACGTATTTAATCAGATACCCAAGCATAATACAATGATTATCAATTATAAACCTAACATGAATATCCATGAAAAATAAACAAATTTAATTTACATTTCGCGTCGACCTTGCTTCGCAATATTTATGTACATATGAACAATATTTCTGTCAGTGTTTTTGCATTTTATGTTACCTAACGTAACGGCGAGATCAAAACGATATTGGAATGTATACGTGTGTTTATTTATTTTGAAAACATCATTATAAAACTTATGTCTGCATTCTTTCTGATGTATAAACTTGCCATGTGAGCGCAGCCGGAAATTTATTGCTTCAATTTCTTTGATGATGTTACCATTATTGGATTTGTAATTATAATCGTTCCCAAATATCTCAGCTAGTGGTAAATATACTCAGAATAATATCCTTTTACATATGCTTACATATATACACAAAAGTGTTATTACCTGCTTAATTGCCAAGACTATTTTAACTTGCTGCGATTATAATGGAATTTATTAATGTGAATTTATTATGAGTCATATCGTGGTCTCTCTAGTGATAGTACATGCATGCGTAATAACATCTAGTCATGTAGGTATTCTAAAAGTTAAACGTACTTAACTCAACTAGCAATAATGATTCATGTTAATATCTAGTTGATTGTTTCTTCATGAGTAGTGAGGTAATGCAGTGTGAATGTGAACTTAATTAAGGACCTACTTTCTACTTAAGTAAACAATAGTTTAATCGTTTTATTATTATCTATTATTGCTTATATATATCTTTAAAACCGGAAGCATTATTCCTAGATATTCTTTAGTTTATCTTGAACTCTCGCAACCTGCAGCTTGCGCAAACATATTGCTTGAATGGATAGGGATGTAGGGTCGAACATGTTTGTATACCTGAGTCAGGTGTTAATAATGCTAGCTGTGAGGTAGGGTTCTTTTTCTGGATAAAATCCGTCGATTATTTTATATTACTTCGTCCTTTTCTAACACAGTTTTTTCAACCTAGTATACATATGTATATAGTACATATGTATTGAAGTTTTTAAATAGGGATTTTTGTACACAATTATGGGGAGGAACAACGAGCTTCAAGAACGCATTCCTGGTTAAAACGTCAAGAAAGATGTAATTTGTATATTTTCCTAAGTGTGAAGTTAATAAAGCTGCATACTTCCTCTAAACTGTAGGAGATTAGGACCCTTAATGACCTTTAGATGACAGCTGATGAGGAAATATTTTGAGATATTCCAAATGTCCAAATTATAAAAAATCGTTTTTATTAGAATCACGCCTTTTGCCACAGCAACGCTTTATTGAATGAACGGTAGTACCAACACTATTAATCTAGGCCTTCTGACCACTCGTATCATTTAAGAAACTGTTTTTCTAGGCGTATCGGTTGGAACTATTGAGAAATGTTTGTAAGTCTTGGGTGTGTTCAAGAATTAAGGATTAGGTTCCAATAATGTCTAATTTGGTAGGCGAATTGCCAATGTCTAGATGGGCTCTTTGCGCCAGGATGGTTTTGGAAGAAACTGCCATTCCAAGCAGGAACCTTAAAGGTTAACATTGTTGCAAAATCTTCTTTTGCTGAGCTGCTAGGTTCTTGATGACCGCCAAAGTCCTCTATGGGATAAACTAAGAACGTACAAAGACGAGCTTAGATATTGAATTGAGTAACTCAAGGTGAAGCTAATAGCAACAATTTTATTCTCACTCAATTTTTACACGCCCAATTTTACCCACTCCAACAATTTATTGAATCCAATTCTCTTTGTAAGCAATGACAGATAAAAGCTTCGCTTCTAAAGGATGTCAGTTTTGCTGGGTCTTCAGTAAGTACATGTAAATTGCTTGTTGTACCACTGGAATTCATGAAAGTTGGTGGAGAAAAATGAACAACAGAGTAAGAGCAAATAAAGAGTTTTGAAGCACGCCAGCCACAATTGGTCTTAATAAGAACACACCATCATCTTCTTTGAAGATAAAGATTCCACAATCGAAATCAATAGCATTGAGTTTAATCAGTTTGGGGTTAAATTCTAATTCCACCATCTTGATGAGTGGTAAACTCTGTCAAACAAAAGAATACCATGCCCAACTTCAATTAATGATTCTTCGTGGAAACGAAATTGGTCTTGTTGAATTTACGTCTCCAATTTGGAGCTATTTCGTAGTCCCACCAACATTTAATAGAAAACTTTAATTCTTAAACTATTGAAAGATGGCGCGATATAATAAAATTGAAGCTTTTTAAGTTTTACAAAGATATAATCGTTTTTTTGCATAATATCAGAATTTTTGTTTACGTCAATCACAAGTTATAAATAACCAATGCTATTTTTATATTGTTACCTAGTGTACTTGTGTACATACTTTAAAAATAAAAGCAATCATAACTTATCCCCATTTAGATGCGGCAATTCAACCATGACCACACAATGAAACAACACCAATACCACAACGTGAAAGTAATGCGATTGCTGCACAATCGTTTTATGCAGAAACGTTTGAATCACAAACATTAAGCTCTTTAACTAAAGACCCTAGGTATATGTATAATTCTACAATAAATATTTTGATGGTTTTGTTGAAATATCATGTAATCAAAATTTGTTGGATGAAACCGTCGCTATTACTTCATTTAACTCATCGTAGGTTAAAGAAGCGTCAGTTTTTTTTTCTTGGATATGGCAGATAACTGCATCCAGAATAACTAAAAGATCTTTATTAATTCGTCAAGGTATCAGTTCTAAAGTTATTTAATCTTATAATCTTAATCTTAACCTGAAATTATAAAAAGAAAATATCATTATATCTTCATAATCAAGAGTCTAAAACACACCAGATACAAGATTTTAACTGCATCATGTTTTCCTATAACATTGAAGAAATCCAAGGAATTTACGCAGTGATCTTTAATAGCCGAAGAGAAAAGGAAAACAAAATTGAAAGAATTTTCCATTTATATAAGAACCATCTGCACATTCTGTATGTCATAATATACTTCACAGCATACAGATGTTGTATGCTATGAAGCATACCAACTCTCTTTGTTTCAAATTTTAGTTTCCAATAACTTTTTTGTTTAACATTAAATGGCTTTAAAATTAATACTACACTTTAAAGTTTCTTTTCTCTTCTTATTTTGTTCGCTTTCATCGACATCAACGTAAACCAGTTCTTCAGTAGGACTAGTAACTGCTGGCGTTTTTAAGATCAAAATTTGGACCTGAATCTCTACTGTTTGCTTGTTTGTGATGGAGATCGCTGCATGAATGCAAAAGCAAGGTTGCATGGTCTTGTTTTTGTTATCGGCGGACTACCTTCCATTGGATCTATCTTATAAGTGAAGTGATTCTCTCTATATATTTTTTGATTTGTTGTGAAGTTTTTCCTAAGAAATATTTTTTCCATATGAGGTTATAGTTTATAAAAAATGTTTGGTAATTGATATTTTTCTTCTCAGCCAATACTTTCGTTTTCTAAGAACGGTTGGTTTATCTATTAATAATAGTAATGTAAACACAAATCGCTATATAAACACCGAGATGGCTGACATGCATCTCATATATGCAAAACCAGTTTATGGCAATTTATTAAAAAATGAGCAATTATACAATTAACAACGAAAACGTATAACAGTAAGAATGGTGAAAATGGAAAATTCATAATTATTCATTATTTATTTTATATTCATGCTCTAATTTTTCTTAAATTGCTTGCAGTTGCGGATTTATATTGCTTGTTAGTGGATTTTATTTATTAGCATACGTGGACTGTGCTTGTGGGTTCACTTGTGTAGGGGGTGATAATTTTTTGTTCTGTGTTCTTCGGTAATTGGAAGAACATTGCAAGCCTTTGGAAGTTATTTCTGTGACGAGTTTCTTCGTTTATTTTTATATTAGGATTATTTAAATCTCAATCGCAATCTTCACTGGAATTTACAGTAGATTTCATGTTAAATAAAAGACGTAATGCAATGTAAATATGATTATTGTACAAGTACATACTACATACATACATATGTTCTTAACTTTTAAACTAACCAAGCATTATAGAACTTCAAACTAAAGTATTTGT
Source organism: Popillia japonica (assembly GCA_004785975.1). NCBI lineage: Eukaryota > Metazoa > Arthropoda > Insecta > Coleoptera > Scarabaeidae > Popillia > Popillia japonica. The sequence continues at coordinate 15,773 of SMLS01074299.1, forward strand.
CTATCTTTTTTAGACACAGTTTCGAACCAATGCACTGGAAACAACAGAGTAGGATCCAGCTACTTTTTTCTGGCTTCTGCACATATTGGTTCCAATTTCACAAACACTAATCCTGATTCTTTTTTAAGAAATGCGTTAAAGAATTTGCATAATAGCCACGTATGTACTGAGGACTACTAAGAACATAGACCATGAGCACCTATTCTAGGCATTTTTTGTTTATTTTTTTTTTAATTTTCTGACGGTATGTTATTAAGAACAGCTTAATAGTTGTAGATGCAAAATCAGCTGGTTATGGGTAGTGTGTGCTGTCTCATCTGGGCTTCGAACCTTAAACCAACTTATTAAGCATAACCACATATTATCGCTTTACCTTAGTAGTAGTAGTCAAGATTTCAGTTGAATTGAACGTTAAGCTACCAATGACTTTATTGCAAAATTTATCATAACAGTTCTGTAGCTGCTGCTGTATAGAGTCCTTTCTAGTGTTGGATTTATAAAACTGCTCTTCCTAAAACAGCACCCATTTATGAAAAAAATAAACAATAACCAGAGAATATTTTTCGAAAAGCGATGCCGCAAACTCAATGGGAGCCAGACTTCTTTAGAATGAATATTCCTAAGGGTATATTGGTACATTTATTTTTTGATTCAGTTGGTGAAAGCAACTCACGTAATTTCTTGCTAAATTCTCGATATTGGAATCGATTCCTGATCAATACACTTAGCTTCGTGGTAATCCTTTCATTTTGACAACTCTCAAGTGTCCTTGAAATTCTTCCACCACTCTTGCTCGTATGCATCTTTTTATACTGAAAATTTCTTTTAACATGGAACATGTTTCAGGATCCTTGAAGGTTTCTTTCTTTCTATAATAAGTGGGTTAAGAGTCGTATGAATCTGCTGCAGTTGAAACACTTTTGGTTCGTCAACTATTTCACCGGCTTACTCTAGAGAAAAACGAGGACAAAAGCCTTTCCGTGGTAATGGAATAGTGTAGTGGGCGGCTTGCGCTAGCAAGCTATGATGAGCTCGAATCTGAAGTAAAACTACTCTCAAGATAGGGCATCTTTACCCATTTGTGAATATATACCTTCTTTTTATGTGCATTTAAAATTAGGCAACACTGTTAAGCTTTTGTCAAAGCAAATTTTTACGATCAATTGAAGTCTCGTGAGAAGTTCTTGCCGCCATAGTTTCCTTCAATTTCCCCATGATCTCTTGCAAAAAATTATTTATTTGTTTATTAATATAAAAATACAAATATTCATTTTATATCTATTTCTCAACAGGTCCAAGAACGATTCGACAACCCACCATCATTACCGAAACCGGCATCGCTAGCCGACAACAAAGAACTAGCAAGAGATATCGCATCGCGTTGCGGCCGCTCCAGAAACAGAGACGCTAGGGAGTTGGCGGAATTACTCACCAGACCGCATCTTAGATCTTTGCTGGACATTCACGACGAAATCGGCGTGAGTACGATTAGGGGAGCGCACTGGAAGCGATCGTCGACGGCACGGAATAAAAGTATTAATAAAGGCGGGAGTAATTTGATGCCAGAGCTCAACAGCGAGATGACCGCCGGTGACACGATTCGAATGGTGGGGCTTCGTAAGAAGCCCGGTCAACCTTTAGGATTAACGGTAATTATTTATGTATACGTGCGTTTATGCGTCTTGTATTAGATCTTGCGTGTAATAGTGTGAGTGTGTACTTGAAATATTATTAAGTTTGAATTCCATGGATTATTAATCATTGGATTTTACTAAAATGATTTGCAAGTAATGGGAATTGTTTGGCGTGAATAGTCTTCATTCATTTTTCGGCTAACTTGACTGAAGCTTTTTCAATAATAATATTTGACGTATTTCAAGTGACTCTAATAAACAATAATTATTCTTGACGCTAGGGTAGTATGTATAATGGGTTGCCTATCGTATAATGCTTTGAATCGATTATTTTATGCAACATAGGGATATGTTGCATAGTAAAATAATAGCACTGTATGTATGCGCAATAATTGTAGATATACATACGTACATATGTATGTATTTTTTCTCTTCCCTATACACATGATGTATATACTTTGTATGTTGTAAAATATTATCCTGTAATTGGGCTATGTCTCTTGGATAATAAATTGTCTATTAGTATTATTACTATTATCATTATATACAACAAATTGGAAATAAATTTAGATCGGTTGAAAAGATTTATATATGTATATGTGTGTATACTTCCATATCAACTGATGATTTTCAAAATGACTTTCTAATGTTGTTAAATATTGAAATACTACAGAGACATCTCTTGTAAAGCGTTTCAAAATCATATGATTTTATTTAATTAGGGACTGGGTTATTAACATCGTCGTTTTCGTCTGCTGAATCGTTTATTTCCAAAGTGTCATTTTCATTTTAATTTCTATCTCCCAATCCTCAGTATGGACTGCTTCATCCATATTTCATTTTTTTTTAAGTTTTATCAGTTAATTCCGCCACCCTGTTTTGTAGATTTGAAACTGTTGGTAATTCATCCTCGGCATCAAATTCTAAAACGATGCAATTATCTCTTATAAGTACTGCCAAAAGTCGCTGGAGCACCATTATCCTACAAAGCTTAATGAAGTAGAAAGCCTCACGTACATTAATATGTACCTCTTGCCAGGTATGATGCCGAATTGGTTTCATGCATTTTTGATAGTAAGTGATTGAAAATAAAGGCTCTGTAATGAAACTTGAAATTTTGGATTATGTTCTGATGCAAGGGTTGACACACTGCAGTTGTATTTACAGGTAAAAACATTTATGTATTAACGTTGTTTAGATTGAAGTTTCTGAGATGAGATGCTGCTTTATCTAAGAGTAAAAGAAGTTCAGACATGCCCTTCTATAGGATTTCCAATTTCCTAGTAGTTCTTTAGCTAAAAGATTTTTAAATGCTTGAGGACGAGCCCGTTTACCAGTAATAGACAACTTCTCTCCTATTACGATTCTTTTTTGGGTATTATATACTTAGAAAGTGCTTTGAATCCGCTTATGAGAGATGTTTTGCACCAAATGTATATATATTTGTAGGAATACAGTGTCCGTGTCCGTCCGTTGGAGCATACCCTTTCCTTGCCACGTTCATTTACGGCCTCCTTTATCGATTATTTTTGCTTCACTATTTTGTTACAGTAGTAGTCAAAGTAACAATTTCAGAAAATTAAAGGAATATGAGATAAAACGAAACATCGCGGGTATCATATATAAGAAAAAGAAGAAGAACGATTGGATAAATACAAAGCTAGGAGATATAGAACAACAAAGTCACAGTTATAAAATAAAGGAATTCTACAAAAAATATAAAACGACCATATAATACAGGAATATCTAAAACGAAAGGAATTATAGATAGAAATGGAAAAATTGAAAATGACGCTATAAAATAGAAGAGATTTGCAATACAAAGAAATATTATATACACAAGAAAATAAGAAATTACAACATCCAACCGATAACCAAGAAGAGGAGAGTTCCAGTGATGAGGAAATACTAGCAGAAATAAAAAAAAATTGGAGGACAGTAATTACAAGCACGAAAAAGGGAGATAAGAAGAAATGCGTAAACTACAGGCCGATAACTTTACTGAATGTTGCTTACAAAATCTTGGCGAATTTGGTAAATAAACGATTAAAGAAATACGTTGAGGGAATTCTAGGAGACTACCAGAATGGTTTTAGACCAGGAAGATCCACGATTAACGCCATACACACGTTGAAACAGATTTTTCAAAAGAGATGGGAGCATGGCAAAGAAACACACACAATATTCATAGATTTCAAAAGTGCTTTCGATACGCTTAACAGGGAGGAAATGTTTAACGAGTTAGAAATATTAGAAGTACCCAAGAAACTAAGAACAATCCTAGAAGTGAGTTTGAAAAATACAATGGCCAAAGCGAGATTCCAGGGAACAACAACAGATACATTTGAGATAAATAAAGGGGTGAAACAAGGTGACCCAATATCGCCATAATCTAGTGCTGGAGGGAGATATAAGAAGAACAAAACTAGACAAGAAAAATATTATGACCGATCAGACACAACTAATAACATACGCAGACGATGTTGCAATAACAGCAAATACAAGAGATCCTCTGATAAGAGCCATAGAAGATTTAGATGCGGAAGCACAAAAATTTGGTGTGATACTAAATGCAGCAAAGACAAAATACTTGAAGCTGGGGAAAGGAGATGTGAAAGCACAAAACTTTTTAAAAACAAAAAGATACAATTTCGAAGCAGTTTCCTCTTTCAATTATTTAAGAGTTACAGTGGGAGCAACTATAAGAGATAGGGTGAGAGAGAGAATTTTAAAAGGCAACCATGCATACGGTAGAAATATATTTCTATTAAAAAATAAAGTGCTAAGTAAAAAAACCAAAATAAAAATATATACCCTGATCAGACCGGTCATTACTTACGCACTAGAAACAATGGTAATAAATGGAAAAGAGGAAGAAGATCAAAGAATAATAGAAAGAATATTGGGGCCAAATATAACAGAAGATGGGGAAGTAAGAATGAAAAGGAACAGGGAGATAGGAGAGGAGCTCGAAGGAGAAAACATCATAAGATGCTTTAAAACAAATAGATTGCGATGGGCAGCATATATAATGAGGAGAAAGCCAACAGAAACGGGTAGGAGGATAACGCAGTCGATCCCACTAGGGACCAGAAGCAGAGGAAGGCCGAGGAAAAGATGGGGAGACACTTTGGAGGAGGATGCAAGGACGATAGGAGTGACGGATTAGAAATCGAAGTGCAGGAATAGAGAGGAGTGGAAGAAAATGATAAAGATAGCCAGGACCCACAACGGCTTTTAAATAAGGAAAAAAGGACTAATCCACCTAATGGAAGGGATTTTATGACGCTCAAGCGTCAGCCACATGGATTGAACGGCTTAAGGATGATGATGATGCGTATGTCAATGGGATATCTGTGGAGCAGTTATGAGTACGAAGGTCATTTGGCTGTACAAAAATTGTTTTCCTCAACCGTTGAATCACTTGAATGAAAACTCGAACACTTGAATTCAATTTCCTGATTGTCCTTATCAGGACATTGGATAGCTGTTTGTACATGGACCTTCATGAACATTTTCCATAGACAAATTCAAGTCCATCATTTTTTAGGTAAAAAACAAGCGTAAAATGCAGTAATATTTTGCCAACCGCTAGAAGCTTTTTCCCACTTTTAGATCGATTAAAACGCATTTGAATCAAATTAAGAAGAAATAAATTGGTTTTTAATCCAATTGAGATTTTAATCGACCTTAAATTGACAACTAGCATCTGGAAATAAAAAGAGTTGTATTGAAGCTTTAATTATATTGATACCTGTTGATTTTCGTTTTTTCCCCGAAATATAATTTGCTTCAAAGAATCCGTATAGAACTTGACCAACATCTGCGGTCTGCATCATTTTATTATTATTGAATGAGAAACGGAAATATATTGCTCCATTTCTAACAGCTCTTACACTTTACTCCTGGTTTTAGATTTGAGATAATTAAAACAACATGATTCAACGTTTAATTAAAGCTGAAATGCATCATTAATGGATGGCAATATCATTGCTAAACCAACGAAACTTGAGCAAGATGGCTCCTAAAACTAGAGCGATCATCATAATCCTCACTTCTCATAGTACATATATCATTGTACGGTTCTACAATTCAAATATTTTGTTCTAACTTGTTTGGCTGGTGAGTTGTCAAATTAAAGTTTGTATCGCTATGGTAACCATGAAAAATAAAAGGCACCAACATTCGTATTTTTGCAGCATTATCTGCAATAGAATGTTCACTTAATTCCAAAATTTTGTGGTGTGTTTCATTTACAATACGACCAATAACTAATATTAACGTTGCCCATTAACGTCTTGAGGCTAGCCCAATTCCACTAACGTAAATTCCTTACTTTTTCTAAGGATTTTGATGTGGCATAACTGGCAGCAATATTACGTTATGTAATTATTGGAGGAGATGGTAACGAAACTGCGGTCATTCAGACAAAAAAAGATTTGAGCACGATTTTGTCAAGTGGGCTAATATTTACAAAAGCAACACAAAAACGTATTAGACTATTGTTTTTGTTTCGTCCAGTGTAGCCATCAAAAAAAGGGCATCATTTATGAACAGTGTTATCGACTAAAGCATGAATAAAGACTTTTATATTGTGACTTCAATCCTAGAAAGAAAAATCGTTTAAAATCTTGAACCAGTTTGATACTCTAACTTGAATAATATATTCTGACGATCGATTTTGACAGTTAGAAGCTATGAGTAATTAATAAATTACGGAACAGGATAGGCTGTCAATTGATTTCGATTAGTTACCATTCCTTAAATCTTCTAATTTCTTCTGAAATCGTTTTGTCTTTTCGAAAACATGCAACTTTCGATTTATTCTTTACCAAATTCCTTGAATTCTTCAGCTTTGACAGTTCTAATTACCGAACAAAATTGTGCAAATCAAATTATTCAAGAAGATCATGTTCTCTTGATGGATTTGTATGGGAACATAGAGTAGTAGATAAGCTACTGTATTCAGTTTGTTGTGAGGATGAGCGCCTTCATTAAAAGTAAGGTTGATAGCTTATCAACCTTACTTTTAATAATAAAATAAATACAGTCGTTGCCATTTTGCTGTTTTGGTGAAAGGATGCTCCTTTCACCAAAACAGCAAAATGGCAACGTCGTCGTCGGCAAGTCGTTGCCATTTTGCTGTTTTGGTGAAAGGAAGCTCCTTTCACCAAAACAGCAAAATGGCAACGACTGTATTCTTTTCGTTTAAAGAACAAACAACTGCACTCGTTTCGTTAAAAAAAAATATCGATTCACTCTATACTTTACAACAACTGTACTACACGCACTAACAACTAATTGCAATTTCCAATTTAATTTAGCTAATTATTACTCTTACCTATTTATAGGTCGAAGTAGACGAGAACAAAAATCTAACAGTAGCTAGGATATTAGAAGGCGGTGTGATAGACAAACAAGCCTTGCTGCACGTAGGCGATGTAATATTAGAAGTTAATGGCATAGAAGTTTGCACCCCAGAGGATCTACAAACTGAAATCGCCAGGGCGAAAGACTCGGTTACATTAAAAGTAGGTCAAGTCGATTTAACGGCCAATACATTGACGCACGCACCGTTAATGACAAACGGTCACAGCGCTAAAAATGGCGTAACCAAACGACTTACAGTAAGTGATCAGCGATTTGTAATTTCAGGATCAATTTCCTTGCAATGTTGTTTTGGGAAACAAATCGATCCTGAATTTACACGCTATATTTAAAAATCACCCTGTATAAGATGTAATTAATCCTAATTCCAGTGCTACATGCGAGCTTTATTCGAATATATCCCCGAAGAAGACACCTTATTACCTTGCAAAGAAATCGGCCTAAGATTTGATAGGGGAGATATCCTACAAATCGTCGACCAGAAAGATCCTAATTGGTGGCAGGCCAAAATCGTTGATGGAGACGGTAAAGTTGGGCTAGTACCTTCTTTAGAGCTGGAAGAACGGAGGAAAGCCTTCGTCGCCCCGGATTACGATTACGTCCATAAAATTAGTATCTGCGGTGCTAAAATTTCGAAGAAAAAGAAGAAAATTATATACAAATCCAAAAGTAGTAGCGATTTCGATAAGGCCGAATTACTCTTGTATGAGGAAGTGACAAAGATGCCGCCGTTTAAGCGAAAAACTCTAGTTCTAATTGGAACTCAGGGTGTCGGCAAAAGAACTATCAAAAATAGGTTGATTAACAGCGATAGCAGCAAATTTGCCGGCGTAGTGCCATGTAAGTTAAAGATTAGTTTTTAAAATTCCATATTTGCATTAAATTTTCTGATTTAGATACAACCAGACCTCAAAGGGTTTTGGAGGAGAACGGCCAAACGTATTGGTTCACGACGAGAGAGGAAATGGAGGAGGATATCAAAAGGCACAAATTCTTAGAATACGGTGAATATAACGGTAACCTTTATGGTACGCATTTAGACTCAATTCGGGGAGTTATCAAAGAAGTAAGTTGCAAAAATTTGAAAGAAATAATTCAATTTCTAATACCTCGTCCGACAGGGTAGAATGTGCGTCTTAGATTGCAGTCCACAATCTCTGAAAATCTTGCACAACAGTTCGGAGTTTCTACCTTATGTCATCTTCATTGCAGCACCTGGCATGGAACACTTGAAGACCTTATACGATGTTGGTCGAAGTAATAGTAATTTGAGATATTCCAGTAGAAATTTAACGGTAAGTTTGCCAATAATCATCTTTATTTTAACGTTATTGCATGTTTAGTTTGTGAATGTTGTGTGGTATTATTAAAAGTAGAAAATTGTTCCAAATATGTACGAAAACATCTAGAAATACGCAACCCACAGAACCAAGCAAGCATAAGTACTCCAAAAAGGTCTTTAAAACATAAGCGCATAAAATGCAAGTGATGTTCTAAATGAACTATGTATGTCCATGCCATATATGGCAGCAAGGCTTCTGTCAAAAGGTGGATGATTTTGGACGGTTTTTGCATACTTTTAGAGAAAGTAATTGGCCGTCCAATGTTTTGAAATCTTTTAGAATATTCCCAAAGCAGGTGGTCGTCTCTCACTAACCCTAATTGGAATTCTGTTTGGCATTAAATTGGCTGAGCGTTTTAAGGAATATGGAGGACAAACATGTTTGATTGCAATGAGGCGAGACTATTTGGATCCCAGACTACTTCAAGAAGTAATTGGCTGGAAAGAAGAGGAAAGTTCAATAAATGCATCATTAATAGAGATCATTGCTCAGTTATATAACACCTTGGCATGTCTGCCCAACGCTATGGCCTTTAATTTCGTCTATCACTGAGATATAGCTTTCAGTTGAAATAAGAATTTTCTATTTTGTCACAAGAGTAGGTGGTTGGCCGACTTCCTTCCATATGATAACCAAAATTAACCTTTGAGTTTCACGAAGCCACAGACAAGTTGAAAGCCCTCACTGGCAGAGATCTTCCCGAAATCAACATAGAGAATTTAGAAATTATATAAAAACCACAAAATTCGGTAAGGCTATGGATTTACCTTCATTGTCAACACAGCTTTCAATAAGTTCCTTAAAAATGTGCTCAAATAGTTACTTATCGTAATAGGCACTATAATGTGCTTTAGCTACCCCCCCGTTCTTCCCTCTCACCAGTTTTGGAAATATATCTTCATAACATTACAGTCCGATATCTTTGGTTACAGCATTCACAAGGCTAGTTGAGGCATTCAGTTTTCTTGGCTTGCGTAAAATGCCCTCAATTAACTTCAAACTTTCTTAAATCGTCATTGTTTCATACCTTTTTGTAGTCGTAGAAGACCAGAGAAACCGTAAGCGTAGTATCTCTAAATGTTCAATGAGTTTTTGACGCATCAGGGATTATAGCACAAGACGATAGCAGCCAGAACTAGCTTAACTTAAGAGCTGCTTGCACCAGGAAAGTTTTTTTGCCTTGTACAAAATCTCGTTTGGCTGTTGTTCTTCACGGATTCCGACTTATTTTTAATCTTCATGAATGATCTCCCAAGACTAGCAGAGGTGCAAGTAGATATCTACGCCAAAGGCATACAGTACTTGGCCATTAGACTTTATTCATCTCTTATGTTTTGGCAGCATATGTCCTATGTCAGCTACACAAAAACAATCATCAATTGTCAGATCCCTTTTATGACGCTTTCTGAAACCAGAATAGAATCCTATTATCAGAGCTGCATGAATTTTCCATAATGACCAGGAAAAAAAATATCTGGATCTTGGAGCATTTTCTTGCCAACCAAGCTAGGAAGATGCTGCTAAAGATTTAACACTTTGGAAGCGCTTTTGGATCTCAGCTGCCAAATCTAGATCCAGAATGACGAACTTTGAAGATCAGAATGAAAAGCGCTTAGATGAAGAGGAAGAAGAAAGACGAACAACTAAATTTTGTGCCTGTAATGCTAAATTGTATGTGCTATTTTGCAGATTAAATGCATTCAAGTTTGATGCAATTATATTTTTCGGTAACATCGTTTGGCAGTTTTTATTATATGCGTCTAAATATTTTTTCCTCTTTTTTTTGATAATTTTGGTTATTATTATTTACTCATTTTTGTGTTTGTAACTCTAATAGTTTGTTGTATTATTTTGCACGTTAGTTTGAGCGTCAAAGTTCGATACGATACAGTTCACGAAGGGCCAGGACCTTAGAATCATTAGCATCGTTATACGAGGTGAGCCTCTCAAAAATTTTCAACCTCAATGATTCCATTCCTAGTGCAGTATTAATAATTTTATTTTTGTTGGAAATTAGGAAGAGGATCTAAAGAAAACCTTAGAGGACAGTGCTAGTATGCAACGAACTTACGACAAATACATAGACTTAGTTATCGTAAATAAGGATTTCGATTCGACATTCAGAGAGGTAATAGAGGCTTTAGAAGCCTTAACGACTGAACATCAATGGGTACCAGTCAATTGGATTTATTGAAATTGATGGGGGAAGGATTTCCAATTGAATCTCAGTTTATTTTACGTTAACCTAACCTCAAAATAAATACAGCGAAGGAAAATTTTTACAGTGATATATTCCGCGAATAATATGGGGTATGTACCTAGTTCGTCATGAAAATTTTTTGGAGAATGTATAAATTTACAAGTTGTGATTTGATGGTTTTAATTTGCGATACCCTGTATATGATTAAGGAGTAACACGATTGTTTGCATTTTATGTTATTGAGAGACTGTAAATGTACAAATCTTATCGCCTACTGTGAATTAATTATTTAAGATTTTATACGTTTTTGTGTAAGGCACTAAAAACTGACGATGACGCACATAGTATGTGTTGCAACACTGTATGTAACTGTATTATTTAGGTAAAAACTTTAGCGAGTTAGTTTAGTAATTAGTGTATTCTTTCTAATTGAAACGCAATTTTTATTTTGTACGGCGCACTTTGATTCAATTTTGTTGATATACAGAGTAATCCATTAATTTCGGATTGGTGGATCGTTCTGTATATTAGTAGTGCACATCCAACATCGAAAAAGATAAATATAAATAAGCTTGTACCACTGCCAAATAAAATTATTCAAATCTATAATATAATATAAAATGCTTTTGTAATAACAAATAAATAGAGTGACAGCTTAAACAATGCCATAACCTCCACATTTCATCACACTGTATATATTACTCATATACATACTGATGTAGATTTAGTTTATTAAGAAGTTAAATATATGTATAATACTAGAATTAGCAAGACACTTACATATATGTAATCAACATGTAGAATATCATTTGACAGATCGCGATCACTTTCAGTTTTTGACAGTAGGAGCAGTGGTGCGTCATATAACGAATCAAGTAGGTATCTATGCTATAAAAGGCCTAAATAAGCAGCTTATAATTTAGAAGGGAAGATAATCTGTCAAAATATGTTACCAGTTTGACATTTATTGTTTGCTAAGAAATTAAATATGTCTTATTATTGTTGTGTTTTTATTTGACAGATATTTCCGTCAAAATCGTGTTGTACATATTATTACTATTAATATAGAGCTATATATTATTATAAACGATACGCCTTTAAGGAGGTAAGTCCCAAAACAATGGAGGAAATGCCGTACTATTGTGATGGTATCTGAACATCTTGGTGACATCTGTCAAATTATTTTGACAGATTCGGGTACCATTTACTTTTAGAACTATATACATATACTATTGTAGGAAAACGATTTTGTTAGAGGACATGAATGTACTCGAGCCTAATTTCATACCTAGTTATTGTACATATTTTTGCAATTATCACAGCTTATTATTAGTAGTGCATTCATGTTCATATTACATGCAGTTTATTTTTTTTTTAATCTCAGTTTTAATCAATGTAATTGTTATTATATCTATATCTTTTTATTAAGGCTATTTTCTATTTCCTGTTTATGTGTGCTGTATTGTTCAATACCACATTATTTTTACGTTAATGTATCTCTCTTTAGTGTTATATTTAGTGATGTATGTATTTTGTGACATTGTATCTTTTTGTATCAGCCGTCCATAACCGTTCAGGGATATTTCTTTTAAAATAATTAGTTTTTGTTTTTTTTGCAATTTTATATTTCTGTGTTTTAATTTTTATTTGAAATAAACAGACCACATTTTAATCGAACTTATTTATTATTTTCTACCTTATCAGTTGCAAAATCTTGGAGTATTTTCTCATATATTTCTTCATATGCTAACATGTTCTTTGTTTCTGCAGTTTTCTTATGAAGCCAAGGCTCTAAATCTGCTACTCCTATCTCCAGTCTTCTTTCTTTAAAATTTTGCAGCCAATCAGCAACACAATTCATCTTGTGCATCCCATTCCTCTGTTTCTAGTGAAGCATTTACAGCATGCCCTAGTTTCTTCCACGATTAATTAGTTAAGTTGGTTGAAATTGGTTGAGTCAGCTAGGGTGAAGACATTTTGGTCCATCGCCTGCAGTAGAGGTGTGCAATGTGATGGTAAGAATATTGTTCGAATCTTTCCATCACTCGATCTAAGCTCTTGGGGGGTGACCCGAATCATTGTCCAGTATGGGTAAAATCTTTTCGAGCAAATTGGATCTGTTCATAAACTGCTTTACTTTTGATACAAATTCTTCATAGAACCACTGATTAAACACTTCTCTTATGACGAAACTTTTCCATTGATTCTTGTGGCAGACTGGCAGACAAATTTTAAAAAAAATCGAGTTTGCGCGTTCCGGCAGCATTTGAACGTGGCATAAATGGGAGAAGATACGAATGTTTTATTGCGCAACATCCTCAAGAATAGACAGATCAAAAAACAAGCCCCAGTTCATTTACTTTTTCTTTAAAACGCAGGATAAATGGCTGTATAGGAGATTGGTTGGTTGATAATTTTTAGCCGCCACAATGAGTTAACTCCCGTATTCCAAATCTCTTTTTAAAGTTATCTAACCACCCAATACTAGCACAATCATCTTTTTAGGTAATTTTTGGATAAAATTCCATTGCCTTCGCTTTTAAAATTTTTCTAGAGATAGAAGTTTGGTTAGAATGCTCTTGCAACTACCACATTTAGCGTTTTCCATTTTTGGATAGTCAGCAAAATATTTATTTAATATTTATATACATAGTAGTGGACATGCCGATGTACAGAGGTGCTGGATTAGTGAGACTCTACATGTACTTTCAATTTACGCATAATTCAAATCATATTAAATATTCATAGATTTCAAAGAATGCAAGTTAGAGTTTATTTCAAAGTTTAGGTATATTGAATATAGATGAAGATGCATCGAAAATAAAAGATACTGAAACCGATATAAAAATCCTACATTAACTTTTTTCTACGTACATAAACTCTGCTTAAACACGTATATAAATGGAAGTCGTTAATTTTTTTTTAAACGATATTAAAGAAGGGATAGTAACAAAAAATGTAGAAAACGCTCGATTACTTTACATTTGTTCAGTTGCAAACAGTTGCAAATCGGTGCTCTTGTTGTCGTGCGTGTGTTTGTAACAACTAAAGTGTATAGTGCAGTGTGTATAGAAAATATTGACTTACTTAGTACATCCTTTTGTTGGATTCTAAGAGCGGAAACTACTAACTATGTAAGTTATCTATTCTTCTTTGCATCTAAGATTGCGGTATTATTTTTATGCGATTTAAATTTTTTGGTGCCTTTTCTACAACTATAAGCACTTCTACACTTTATGTACGCTTTGAAATATTTGTATTGGATCGGCATTGTGGTTTACGCAGCTGCCACTCTGTTGTTCTCCATACGAAAATACTATATTTAGTTTTCCAATTTGATAAACTACGTTTTCCACATCTAAAATAGACCCAACAAGTATCCTATGGACTTTAAGCACTTGAATTATTACATTTTGGTAGGAAGGTTAGAGATTTCAATTTTTTATTTGTAGTTTCGAGTATTTTTTCGGCAGCTCGTTTTTGCTCTGCTGCACAATTCTGTCGCTGTGTTTTTACGTTTTCTTTGTGAAGTCACAATTCATAAATCCACTCTTATCTATGTAGTTAGTAACTGGCTAGAGTACTTACGTAGTTCTCTTATATAGTGTGTCCTCGAATGGAGTTGACAAGAGGAAAAAAACTTTATTATTGGTTTTTCGGCAAAAAGTCATTCTTTATCAAAAGTGCTGCTTGTTGAGTAGGTAAATTAACCATTCGAAAATCTAAGATTAATTGTACAGAACGTCCACAACTAAAGATAACATGAAAATGCTTCAACAGACACAAGACTATCATCATTTTGTTGATTTCCAGATATAATTCACGAGAAACGTAATTCAACTTGTTTTTTTTTCAAACTGCACTAGATATGTATTTTTATTGTTATTATGGAAGAACATTTTCTAACGATTCGAATGTCATAAAAACCCTTCAATAAGGAAAAAATGCAAGAAAAAGCAGTTTTTGCAAAACGAACAGTAGGTCATGAATTGGCGTAGGCAATTAATGAACCACAGCTTCTTCTTTCATCATAAAAAATGCAGACAATAAAATAAACATTCCTTGTTGTTTAGATCAAACAAAATAATCAAATGAAAAAATCGAAACACTATCCTATAAATACTGCTCGAATTGGGCATCATTTTTGTACAATGCATAATCTGCACCTCCTTGCTACAGAAACAGCTGCATTTAATTATAAAATATTACAATAAAACCAAAGACGGCGCCGACACAATGGATAAAATGTTATGAATATACAGTAAGCTTGGAACAAATCGTTGGATCTAGCATTTTTTCAAAATATGATCGGTCTTGCCGCACTGAGTGCATACATAATTTACACAGAGTACAATCCTAGGCTTACAACAACCGACCGACGACGGAGATTTTTGAAATATCTTGCAAATGAGTTATGCATGTCTTCTGTACTAACTCGAAACAGTATTCCAAGAGTTTTCGGCAATCATTTTAGACGCACATCTATAGAATTTATTCTAGGACGCCAAATTACACAACTACTTGATACAACAGTCAGAAATCGATAATTTCGAGATACTTCTGTTGGTATTTTGGTAGTTAGATATTAACATTTGAATCTGAAAAAGGTACCCTTGTACCTATCCAGTCACATAAAGGTTAAAGTCAACAAAAATTACTCTACAAGGCCACCGCCAACTTCCACCCGTAACCCCACCCTCTTAATAAATTCGTCTTAACCTTTTTGTATGGTTTGTAGAACATTTATCTCATTCCCTTCATTATGTATTCGTGGTTTTAGTATTTCCCCATCGTGAGATAGGTCATTTCCGTAAACTTTAAAATATTCCACAAAAAAAATTGCGAGGTGTCAATTTATTGGCCCCATCCATCTTTTTCCTAATTGCTCTGCCAACCACTGCCGTACCAAAAGCATCGCATGAGCAGGACATTTGTCTTGTTGCCAGAAAATGTCGGCCCGCATTTCTAGCGGAAAATTATCTAGATAACTTTTTAACAGACTTATACATAAACGTGTTGATTCAAATTATCGCCAATAAAATATGGTCCAACAATTCGATACCAAAAATTGACTTCCAATCGCTTCTCTTCATCTCCATTTTCACGTGTATGCAGTGGCGGATTTACCATAAGGCCCGGTAGGCCCGGGCTTAGGGCGGCTAGATATTAGGGGCGGCCAAGCGTGGCGAAAAATGCACTATTCTAGGCTAAAAACGCTCGTTTGTTGGCTATACGCGTGACGGTGGCGACATACTCGGGGCGGCTGATACTACACGGCCTAGGGCCACAGTGGCGGATCCAAACGACCCGATTGTATACTAGATAAAACATACTATTTTAAAGTTCTTGCGTATGCCTATATTTTAGTTAGTTAAATACTTCAAAAACCACCTCCGTGGGTTTTAAATTTCCTTGGTTTAATTTAAAAAAAAACAATATTTTGTGCTTAGTAGCGTAAGCGTAAAGCCATCTGGTATCAAGTTTGGAGATTATTCGATTACAGTTACAGTCCTAGCCGTTAGATGTAGCGGTAGTTGCAGTTAGCATGTTTCAGCTAGCATGGAAATTCGGCAGATGGCAGCAATAGACATTTTCTAGAAATGTGTAATAATACAAAACCACCTTTCCGCCATCTGTCATTGAATATGAAAATGAATTATAACAGAATACTATCTACCACGAGGATTAAAGAAAAGGTTTGCAACTAACTAAGCGATCGTTCCGCTTACTAGTATTTTAGAAACACACCTTTATCGGTGATCGAAATGTCTAAAAATTTATACTTATCTACTACGAGATGTCTCTTGATGTAAACAAGGAATAAAGCAGAATAAAAATAAATTAATATAACGTATATGAAATAGTAATATTCTATTCTTTAATAAATGTATTACAGCTGCTATAAAAATCGATAATTTACAGTTAATAGGATTGTTGTAATTATTATAACTGTAATTAATTGAAAGGTATGATTTTTGAGTTTTGTCATGCGTAGCTACTATCAAAACCCATTCATCTCGTGCTGTCAATTTCGACATAATCGAATATCATGATTTTCTGTTTCAATTTATCTCTACAAAAAGTATCTTAATGTGTACGTTCGCGGATTTTAATATAAATTTCTTTTAGACCTCTGATAGGTTGAAATTTATCGATGATTTAGTGCTGATAATTGAATTCGCAATGAAAGGCAATTCGCTCAAAGATAGTCACAATTCGCCTCCGGTTTTCTTCAATGAAGACCGTGTTCGCTTACAAACTGTGCTGGTAAGATTTGTGTAATACTTTTTACTTCCGTTCCTGTTAATTATCGAATATAACGGTATTGAAACGAAATTTTTATAAAAACCACTAACTGTCAAAATTTTTAGGTTACAATATTTTCGAATTTTGTTTGTTTTTCGCAATTTTAGGCTAAAGAACGCGCAGCTATATGGAATTTTGAACGAAATTATCATATTTTAGCTTTACAGGAGAGATTGGAGTTAACGGACGCTGATAATTCTGAAAATTTTACATTGTAAGTTTTTTATCGATAAATCAACAAGTTCCTCCAACATTATAACAAAATTATTTTGAAATGTGTTAGGACTCAAAGAATACTAACTCCAAACATTGATAAAGCTCTAGCTTGCGCTTATAAGCAATGCCAGCATAAAAGCTGCGTAAATAAACAAACGGAATTAGTTCAAATTCCTCCGCCTCCACCTGGATTCCTCCTACCTTCGGGATCATGTCGCTGTTGCGTAACCTATAGAAATACAAACTCTGAATGTGCACCGCCTATTCAGGATGAATTAGATATAAACGGGATTATAAAAGAGTTTAAGGCAGCGACTAGAATACACGAGGAATACGAGTATGGTTTTTTTAACGGTTCAGCGGTAATTATTATTGCGCATTACCAACATTACTGTGAGACGTCAAAAGTTGCTGTAAATGTCATATTGGGTAATATTTTAGGTTCCAGCTGATAAGGAACGGAAATTTAGTGTGGAAATTACGAATAAATTGTTGGAAACTTCCTATTTACTCTTCAATATTTTGTCGGAAGAGGTTTGTTTCAATGATAAGTTAATAAAGGAATTGTGTTTGCGTTATATTCAATCCTCGAAACTTAGAAGGAGGATGTCGTACACCGAATTCTGTCGTTCTGACTTTTAATTTTTTTAATTTTTAACATTGTAATGGTGTATTTTTTAATAAGTAAAAAAGTGTAATGTTTTTTTTGAAGTAACCAAAGTGTGCATGGTTTGAAGTGTTATTACAAAAAAAGTGTGTTAAATAAAGATTATTGCAAAGAATGATTGCCCGAGCTTGAATTGTATCAATTTAGCAGTTAGTTCCATATCAAAGTTGGGAAAAATAGGAAATAGGCCGTGATGTACTAGTATTTTTGAATATACCAAGGAGAGTTTGTGCAACATGCAAAATATTTCAAATTAAGAGCTTTAAGCAATACTACACTGGAATGGCCGCCTTCATTGATGACACATTGGTTGAGGCATTCTTTGAAGTTTATCCATTATTCTCCAGGTTATCTTGGGCATGATTTTTCAAATTCTTGAGTTATCATTTCCTTGAGGAATTCTAAAGTTTGAGGGGGTTGTTGGTATATGTAGCTTTGATTTAAAATAGATGCACAGGTCGTCAATTTTGACAACCGGGGTGGTGCCCCTCAATATCACCCGGCACAAAAATAAACCAGATATTTACCATTACCATTTTCTGCAACAAAATATGGACCAAACACATCAGCATTAAAAACAGTAATACACCACACTGTCACTTTGGTACGATGCAGTGGTGATTAATGGAGTTCCCGACGGTTGTTTTCAGATGAAACCTTTACAATTTTGTCGATTTATTGGACGTGGCAGACCTGAGGTTGTGTTTCCTCTGAAAAAATTACATCTTCTCGTTGATCGTTCAGAAGCATATCTTGTCACGCACTGGACTGCCGCCATTTTCAATAAACTGCTCGAAGACAAACGTGCGATTTTCACTTGACCAAGCCATTGCGTTAGTTGAAAATGGAATTTCTGCTGCTATTCAAACACATGCCCTCCACCACTCTAACCTCTCAAATGGGGAAGGTTTTTTCTGCCGCATCCTTACACTGGCTCCTAGCTAGGATTGTGTCTCAAATTATCTCAAACCGTATTCTACTGTTGGCTCCTGCTGAGTGCGCACAATTGATATTTGCATTACAGCAACCTCCAAAATTCAAAGAATGGTGCAAATTGCCCAAAATCAATCACCATTTCGGTATACATTAAAATCATTAGTTAATTTTCTTTGACTATGAGGTTACCATCGTCTAAGCTAGAATTTAGAATTCAGAAATACACGAGCTACATTTTCTCAATGCATTTTTCGAAAATGGTAGGTACCCTAAAAAAGTTTCATGTGGATGCTATAGCATTGGATTTGCTGGAAAATGTTGGAAATCAACTAAAAATTAGCGCCTACATCACAAGTTTTTGCATGCCATCATCAAGTATGCATTACCCACTTATTACCAACACAGCAAAAATAGAAATTACTATTGTTGCAAAAATATTCCAAAGAAATATTATGCAATATTATCAAATAAGAGGGAGTATCTTCTTTTGAGGAGGACCTAATAATGTAATACTTAACTGAAATGCAAGTAAGAGGACGCAATTGAAGTATTTTTCGAAACAAAATTTAAATTAAAATTTTGGCATTATTGGAAAACCTCTTGCCTTAGTCTATTATTAGTGCTCTACTTTATCCCCTCTAATTCTTTATTTATATGAGTACAGGGGAAAAACGATCTAAGTCACATTTATTACTTTTGAGTGATGTCAATTTTAAAATTTAAAACCATGGACAAGGACATGATTTTCTTTAAAACCGTGACAAAAACTTCGTCCAAGAATGGACATTTCTTGCGTACATTCATACACACCAAATGGCTGGAGTTTGCACCTTGCTGCTTTCAAAACTGCGACCCAATGAGAGGGAACTTCTGCAGTGGACTTTTGGCTAATTAACTCGAAATCTTCGATCATTTTCGCATACAAGTGATGGACTTAGATCGCTTCTTCATACACCAAGCATTTTTTATGCCAAATTTAACGTGTGTTTGACCGGTTTCTCATACATCCCAATATCGCTATTGGAAAGAGCAGATTTGAAACTATAAATAGACATGTCCAACTCAATTTACTCTTTTAAGTGACTTAGATCGTTTTTCCCCTGTACCCTTCATATATTTAACTAAACAAGTTTTTGAAATTCACTCAAATTGATTAATGTTGTGCGTTTCATATTATGTTTAATTGCAATAACAGACAGCTGTCAATGGCTGTCCAGATAGTTAAAGTGATTTTAAACGAACAAGCATTCTTAGCTCGGATGATGTAAAAATATCTTAACGAATAATTGGCTATTTTTTATTACATATAAGTCATCAGGGTGTTTTGGTATCAATTACTGGAAAATAAAATTCGTTGTAGCATATTTTTTTTTAAATTTGAGGACTAAAATTTGTAGGGTACATAATGCGAACTGACCACTTTGGATTTTGTGTTCTGGGGGTCTTTCAGGAGTCAGGTCAAAAGGACAAAGCCTAGAAAAGCTTCCTCAATTATAATACATAAAAATTTGGGTTTTATGCTGGCCATTCTAGAAATCTGAATGAATTTGGTGGTCATGAATTTGCGAAATGTCTGCTGAACACAAGGTATTGAAAAACGTTTGTTAACAATTCTGTGTCTGGTCGGAAAATGTGCTGGGGTGCTGCATCCTGCATAAAAATGATGTTTTCAGTTCCGTAGTACTTATTTTCCAACTGTGTAATAACAGAATTTCTTAACATTATTGGCAAGTATCGTTACAGACACTGTTCTTCAATTCTGCATTTCCTCGTAGAAATACAGACCAATGATAAAATCAGCTGTAAAACTGC
>SMLS01074300.1:0-37193 GCA_004785975.1 Popillia japonica
TTTTTTTTTCATTTCTTCATCCTATTTGTGACATTTTTTATTTAACGTTATTAATACATATTCTGAACCAATCCTGTAGCTGCTTATTCTGACGACGATTTCGTTGTAATTACAAGTATTACAAGTCCCCGATACTGTCTCAACAGGTGAGTAAATCTCCCTAACAGTAATGTCTTTCTGGAAAATTTTCTTCGCGGACGTGATACACGCTGCGTAGGGTGAGTTAAAAATTCTCAACAGTACGTTGAAATGTTTTTGTTGTTATTTCACTATGTCTGGCTGGCGCTATTGGCGTTATTCCGTGTAAATATCCGCTGACAAAGTCCAGAACATTCACGACAACGCCGATGGACAACAACATCATTACAATACACACGTGAAAGATAAAACGCTTCAATAATAAAGTTAAGGAACTTGAACTTGCATTGGCGCGAATTGCATTTGTTTATTTCGTATAACAGCCAGTATTGCTGAGAGTAATCGTGAAGTCACCATAACATATTTCCTAAACTAAACTAGATAATACTTTCATATGTGAATGTCAACAAACCGCGTTCAGTGACTTTTTCCTATTATGTAGAAATACGAATGTGCAATTAATATGTGCACACATGGAAAGGACAGACAATATTGAAAGAATAGTCAACAGTGCTGCGTCCTTGGAAGCATATTTTTATTCTTGTATTAAAATTTTTATGTTGATATAATTTTCAATAATTTTTTTCTTTATAGAATAATAGCATTTGAATGTAAATATATGTATAAAATAATCACATTCTTGTAGTTATTGACTCTTGACATGGCATTATGTATTATTGGTTTATATTTAATAAATAGATTAACAAAATTAAATCCATGAATAACCAGATGATGTAACATACATAATGTAATACAAATGCGAACTTTTGTCTTTAAAGGTAATTTAGCGCTTCTAGTTTTTTCGGTAGAAAAAGTGTACGAAGGTTGCAAACGCTAGGGTAATTCGATGAGTTAACGACGTTTCTGTAACAGAAGATCCAGGTACTTTATTGCTTGTAAATTTGCACCGAGGTTGACAAATTTTTGTATTGCTGAAGTCAAAGAATATAATAAAAGCGTAAAAAACCAAGAAACTAAAAAATAAATCAGCAAATGCTTTATCCTCGCATCACATACAACGTTAGACTACTACTTTGTAATGAGCTTCAATGATCTAATACAGTGCTACGTAGCATTAAGCATTTTACTAATTAAAAATCATATTAAAATCTATTCAACTTCTTCAGTGCATCCAACGTAATAGTACTGAATTATATTTCGTTAACCATCTGCTACAACGGCGCTAAAAATTATTTATCTAGCGTTCCATAGTAAATATATTTCATACGATTACATCATTGTATACAGAGATAACTTTTCACGGGATTTTACTTCCTAAAACAAAATTTATAAACATGACCTTTAACACTAACAAATGTTGGCAAACCACAAACTTCGTTTTCCACACTATTGATAATGGCATTTAGTTCATCCACGCTTTATGTACACTGGTGAGCAAATATAACTGGATCAAAGCTAGTTTGCCTATCGTTAGAGCTTACCGTTTACCAATTATCAAACCATTAATTAGACTTGAAATTTGGTACTTTTCATTAAATTGTGTGCTCATAGAATTTTAGTCGCTTGTAAGTGACGTAAGGATGAATGTCTTCTATTAATTATGGAAAAGAAAAATTGTGTTAAGGTTTGTCTTGCTACTACTTCCACACATTGTCTTTTATTTGTAGAAAGCTCTGCTCTGGGAGAGCCTCTGAAGCCCATCGACCTATTGATTAATGATTCTTACTCTCGGTTATCTTTAAGGCATCATAAGTAACAATATTAATCTTAAAGCTACGATACATATTCTAGTTACAATATTCTTGTTTAATTTCTTTTAACAACAATTTCAGGTTTTTTGAAGTGGCGTTTAGAGAAACATCACCTACTAAACTGGGAAATTATGTATCAGGGTAATCCTTGTCATATAATTGGAACTTTTGAGTTAAAACTCTGTCTTGATGATCATGCTTTGTTTCCTGTCAGCTGCTTAGTCGTATTAATCTCATTAAATGCGAAAATAACGATCAACATATAACTGGCAGAAATATATGGTTCAAACAAAATGGATTATTAATATAATATAAACTAAATATATAAATATTATACATACCTCCTCCATACAGCTAAACTTTGTTGGTTACTGTTTTAAGATTAAATGATGTTGAACAGTATTGTTAAAGCATATGTTCAACTCTACATCCTCATTATAATAAAGTATTTCATAAAAAAAATGTACTTCCAAGTTGAATCTTAGTAACTTAGAAACTTACTAACTTCAATATACTACCATTGAACTTGAACTATGAAGGGCTGTCACACATTCTTCAGTAATATTCACGAAATAATTGTTTCAACACCATGTCAGTGAAAAGACCTAGAATTGTTGCTGATGACCGTTGATGGTAACAATAATTATATATTCGAAATGTCTTTGATGTTGAATTGCAGATACATATTTTTCCCATTTCATTTCTAGTAGAAGATTAGATTGTTATTATTGTCATCTTTTTAGAAAGACAGACAATGCGAAAGGCTTTAGTAGTAATTACTTTTACAGGTTTGAAGTTTTGTTTCAGGAAAAAGAATTATACGATTATGCTTTCCAATATTAAACACATTCTTAAATTTCAAAGTACATACATACTTATACCAATTCCGACATTGATCAATCATATGTTTGTCATAAAGGTATGTATCAATCTCAAATCTGCAGAGATTAGTAAAAATGGTTACATTTTAGCAATGTATACACAAAAGAGTTTTAAAAACTTAATTGCGATTAACAACATTGTTTGGACACTTTCGTTCAGCAATGTCGTGAATAAGCAAATCTATTACGTCAAATATAAACATTGTAGTTACATACAATAGGGTACTTGTATTACAGTGATATAGCTTACAACACGCATATTCTGATAACGCCATAGCACGTTCTATTTGATTATTATGACTCAATGACGTTTATAGTATCTGTGATAATTGAAATCATCTTTAAGCCTTTTTCTTTGTTGGTAATACAGAGATGCATATATAAAATTGCAGTTTATCTATTGAAATAATTATGAATAGAAATGTTGTTATTAAGCAACGAATATTAACATGTATAGTAAACGTATAATTTACGTTTTTGTAGTTAATATTTATTTCAAGATTATATATTTTCTTTAAATAATTTGAAATTGGAAGCATAAACTATTAATTGAATGGAATTACAGGATTATCATTTCAAACGAAGGATCGTCGCAGCATGGTTAATTAAGTAAAAAATCATAGATTTAGAAAAGTGTTCGTGCACAATGTTAATAGTTCTATTTCGATATGCATCCTATGTATTAGTAAAACATAATTAAGTTTTAAAATTAGGAACCAAAAAACTGAAATGTGACTATTGCTATACTAGCAGCTCTCAACATTATCAAAGCAAAGTCCTGCATATTTGGACTAAGTGCAATATTATTTTTTTGTCCGCTTACGAGTTTTATTTTGTTAATGTCTATTCAGGACAGGTTAATGTACTGCATTGGATGTCAAGTTGGATGAATAATCAACCTAGTTGATCTTGTTTTTGTTTTTGAAACAAAAACAGCTTAATTGTATTAATTGGGAAGGAAATCTGAGTGTTTTTGTTATATAAGGTGAAAACAGAAATTGTCGTCGAGACTGTGTCAGATATAGGAAACAAATTAAATGTCCCCTACGAGTTGGATGTGTGGCTATTCCTTTTAAGATTATCATCATAAATCAGTCACATTTCTTTCGATTAAAATAAAATTCAATGTATTATTTAAAGCACTCGGATATTCAGATCATTGAATTGGCGATTTTATAAAACCAATCTAGTTCAATAATGTTGTGATTATGTACGACGAATTATCCGATGAATTTATACGCTCGATAAGTGTGAGAGGCAGAGTGACGACTAGTGTGTACAGGAGGAGTATTTGTAATCCGGAGTGTTGGTACTTCAATTGAGCTGTGATTTGCTCTTATAAGACAATTAACAGGCCAACCTCATTTAAGCTGAAGCGTACTCAATTTACCTAAATGATGTCCAAAATAACATTTCCACTAATCCATACCGATTTTGGTCCTTTGTCCGGGACAAACGACAGAAGAGTAGAATTCCTGGACGTATGGTGTTGGACGGTGAGAGTCTGGATGATCCGCAAATGATTGTTAATGGATTTGGGAGATACTTTGGTAGTGTGTTTACCCAACCGTCCTTTGCACCTAACCATCAGAATCATAACAACGTGAATACCTGCCTTAATATTACCCAGATTTCTGAGGATGAGATTGTGAAGTCGATAATCCGACTTAAAGATAGTTGTAGCTCTGGTAACGATCAAATTGCAGTTTTCTTTATTAAGGATTGCAGTCGTGTTCTGGCTTATCCTTTGGCTAAACTTTTCAAATTAGGTTTAAGCACATCATTCTGATGTATGGAAAATGGCCCGTATCGTGCCAATATTTAAGTCCGACGATTCTTGTGACATAACTAACTACCGTCCAATCGCAATTTTATCGAACTTCGCAAAGATATTTGAGCAATGTTTTTATTCTGCAATTTACCCTGCCGTTAAGTCGTTTATTGTTCCAGCTCAGCATGGTTTTACCGAAAAGCGCTCTACTGTAACTAACTTATGCCAGTTCACCCAGTTCTTGTCACGCGCCTTAGATTCATGGTGTCAAGTTGATGCCTTATACCTGAACTTTTCCAAGGCCTTTGATCGCCTTGATCATTCTATTATTCCTATTAAATTAAGTTCATTTGGTTTTAGCACATCCCTTGTCATTTTTTTAATCCTATCTCTACAACAGGCGTCAGTCAGTGTTTTACAATGGTTACACTTCCGAAGAGTACTTTGCTTCCTTCGGCGTTCCTCAGGGGTCTAATCTCGGACCGTTAATATTTATCATTTTCATTAATGATATTTTAACATCTATAACTCCCGAAGCCTTAATGTTTGCTGACGATTTGAAACTGTTCCGCGAGGTTTCGAGCTTGGAGGACTGCGAACTTCTTCAGGCCGATTTGGAAAGAGTTTCTCAATGGCGTGAGGACAACAACCTAGCACTCAATGCCCGGAAATGCAAAATGATTACTTTTACACGTGTGTCAGCTCCGGTCATTTTTGACTACAGCTTAAGAGAAGCCATACTGGAGCGTGTTGAACTAATTAAGGATTTGGGTGTATTGTTCGATGCCGGACTCATATTTGCGCAACATGTTGCTTATATTACCGCTACTGCCAGGAAATCACTTAGATTCATAATACATAACTGTGGATCTTTTTCTAATATTACCGCTTTGATGGCCATGTATTACGCCTTCGTGAGATCTCGCTTAGAATATGCTGCTATAGTTTGGAATCCCTATTATTTAGTACACAAGAGGCAGTTAGAGATGGTGCAGCGTAGATTTGCCAAATTTGTTTGGTTTCGAATCGATAGACGCTATCCAGAAAGGAACACGGATCAGACTCAACTATTACCGCGGATTGATCTACCGTCACTCAATTTTCGACGCATACTTTCCGGTATATCTTTCCTATATAAACTATGCCATAATAACATTGACTGTCCCATGCTGCTCCAACAACTTCAGTTTCACATTCCTCGACTCGGAGCTCGTCACTCTAACACCTTCTGTATCCCATTTCCTCGAACCAATATCTTGAAAAAGTCTCCCCTTTACACCAAATGCTCAAATTTTAACTTTATATCCGTGCACTGTGATATACACCACTCTTCTTTGGGCGTAATTAGAAACGTAAATGCTAATACGTATAACAATTTTGTTTAACTCACAAGTTCTAAAAAACTTTATAATACTGCTGCTCAAATGATCATTCTTATATATTTCTGTTTCCTGATTTATGTAGAGAATAAGTAATGCTTTTTTTATATATTGTTTTCCCCATTTGATTATTACTGCTCGTTTGTATTTCTTTTTTTAAATATTTTTTGTATTATCTGAATTATCCTGTTAATGGAAATTCTTTCTGTTGGGCAATAAAACTTATTATTATTATTATTATAAGACACGATTTATGCAAAGATACTCAGCAATAGCTGCAGTAGGTGGCTTTAACGAACAATAGAGCTTGAATCTAGATAAGTGAGAGAATTTAAAGTAAAGCCCATTGAGTAGATGCTTTTAACGATCTGATTTCTATACAAACTAGTAGTAAAATTGAGAAAGTTCTCGAAACTGTTAATTGCTGATTGAGTGAAGACCATGGGATATTTTACCACAAGACCGAACCATGCTCATATTTTGGTTATTGACACGTACTTTATTCATAGTGACACAATCTTAGATTGTACTTGATACTGAATTTAATCTTCAGGATGCTTGATTTAAAGTTTGCACCACTATAAAAAACATTGCTGTCATCAGCATAATTTACTGTTTTTTGCTGTGCTACTCTGTGCTACCAATCCATTAAAGAAATTATGGTATGAATAGTACTCTCTGTAAAATACCTGTTCTCATAGGGTATCGGTTGTGGTTTATACAATTCTGCTATCAATGAACGATACAATTTCTTTAAAGTTCAATTTCGAATTGAAACTTTCAAAAAACTTTCTTCAGGCCAAAGTATTGTTACCTTAAAAGTTGTGTGAAGACTTTAATTACATTGATATAGATATAAGTTAATGGAGATGTATTTGTTTGTGTATCACTTTACCTCATTTTCTATGTAGGGTAAAATAGTCTATGTATTAGAAAACTGTGGCATTAGACAACTATTTCAGAATGAAACGACAGAACTTTTTATAATATAGTCGGCTATTGAATGAAAGCATTTTATATGTGCACATCTATTTTTAAGACGTGTGTATCTACTGTAATCAATTGTCCTCCTTTTAAAATCTTTATTGCATCTTCTCGCGTCAATTTGCAATATAGTCGCCTATAAATAATTTATACTCGTCACAATATAATATAGACCTTTCAACTTGTTTCCTGTCCTATATACGCCTAGTTTATATTCAATATTCTTTAGAAATTCATACTTTATAGTTGTAAGTAGTGATATAAATATTTTTTGTCTCCGTTTTTGTGGGATTGCTCCCTTTTATTATTTGAACATTATATGTGTCTTAACTAGGAATTAGTTAGGGTACCTACTTCAAAATACAGGACGCAAAGATTCAAGTTGTTTATATGTATGTATATCACACAGTAGCATAACGGAACTTCCGACTGGTAAATACCTTTTCATATATTGCTGATTGTATGTACATATCTACATAACCTCTCTAATAGGTATTTTTACTAATCATTAACGTAATTTAATAATGAAACGAAATAATGCTTGTTATGTTTCCAGTACTAGCGTTTACATAAAAATATACACAAGTGTTTATTTGAAAATACTAATTCCCCATAATTGTAATATGTCGTAATTGAATTATGTCTAGTTGATAAGCCCGATAAGTAAGTACAATGGTGGTAGTTGGGTTGGGCACCTTCAAATTTTTTTTTCAATTTGTTTCGACTTTGACTGAAGTGGATTATATTTTACATATGCTATTCCACAAAATAATATTGATTTCTAAAAATATTTTCCGGAAGTTTTCGGTTGATAATTTGTATGAACGTATAATGATTGAAAGAGGAGAACATAACGTTTTAAATTAGAAGGACCGCTGAAAATTCTATAATAATAGTTTCAGGAGCAAGTTAGCTTTTCTTTTTCAAGTTTAACAGATTGGGTATTTCGTTTCATTGTGTGTGCGAGGGTATTAAATTGCTTTGAAAGATAATAACCAATGAAGGAGTGACTTAAATTCAGTCAGTGAAATAATAATATAACCAATTCAGTCAGAGAAAATTGGCGGAGGCGCTAGTAAAGTACCCTTCGACTGTCGCCAAAGACAGATACAAATATGAATTTAACACAATACAAACACTGAAGTATTTCATGTCCATTAGCAGCATTTTTTCAGAAATGTGAAACTTTATAATGATTTATGTTCAAAATATCTGCAACGAGTTGGTCGTATCTTTTTTATATCGGTTAAAATTTGTTCAAAGTTCTTGCAATTTTTGTGTTTTGTCAATAATCAATACCTTCCGAATAACGATGTCTAGTTGCCAAGCACAAGTTCGCACCAATAAATATTGCCCTTTAGGCTGACATTGAGATTCGGTTGATCTGTACCTTTTATGAGTATAGTGTGCATTGAGGACTTTTAATTCTTAAGCTATCTTCTTATAGTACCAACAAAATGATTACTAGAAGCAATAACCGACCCATCTTTCGTTGCACCAAACTCCCGAGACTTCTCGTAGCTTTTACACCTAAAATTGAACTATTTTTGGAAAGTCTGCTCCTAAATTTGCAACGTCATTACATCAACCTGTCTTCAAATATGAGAACAGCTTTATCGATGTAAACAAGTTGTTTGAGTAAACTTGCATTGGTAATGACCTTTCTATACATTGTAATTCTTAAAGAAGTTCAACCAAATTTCTTTTGATATATTTATTTTAAGTAGGCATTGAACTGCACTAATTTCCAATTTTAGTCACATACATTGCGTCTATACATCAGCATTTATACACAAATCGGATGGGTAGTCGCAATGTAGCCAATTTGTTTTTAAGATTGAACCGTGTTATTGACGCAGTGTAGAAGCTGATATAATTTTTGGGGCTATAAGTGTCACAATTAAGATGATGTAATTTAGCAGTAATGGTAGACATATCAGTATTCCCAATTATCTCTTGCTAATTTGTTAAAGAAACCTTATTTTTTTTTATTATTAATTGATAATTTTATGTTGATATTTTAAGATGTATGTTGTACTGTTTCAAGAATTAATCTGCACGTAGACATATCATTAATTCTTTTACTATTTTCAAGAATTTCATTTTCTTGATAAATAAATCTTTTTACGAGTTAATATTAAAAAAGTAGGAACTATTCCTAATAAATACAGGTACAAATAGTGTTGGTTCAGACATCTATTGCACAGTTGCCAAACTATACCAGCGTTGATAATACAACAGAAGTATTGATCTTAGCTAATACGGATTTCTGAATGAACCAGATACGCCACACACCACCATAGTGCTCACGTCATTGAAAAATAATGTCTGTGAGTATCAAATAATAGCAATTGTATAGAATTGATAAACTACTAGTTACATACATTTAATAATATGTAGTATAAGTACTTATTTGTGTTTAGAGTATAGCATGTACTACCGCACAGGATTGATATTAAGACCATATTAAGACATTTGAAAGATAATAATTGAATTATTTACTTGCATTTATTTACATACATATTCATTAACTTGTGTGTTGTTGCACTGTATGTACTAGATTTGTTATTGTATGTATGTACTCCACTTTGTCATCTATAAAATTATTATGTTAATTAACCTAATCTGACCTTACTTTTTCCTGTTAAGATTCAAGATTAAATTTCAATTTAATGTTTTATGACGCCTGTACAATTACAATGTCTTATGTAGTTCAGATTCAACAGCATATTATTTTATATTTGGTTATATCGAATTTTAAAAAATAGCCATCCTACATATTTGGAGATAAATAGATAGCTTAAATAACTAAATCGACTTACATAGGTGATTCAATCATAGAGTGGTAATTTTGTTGTCGTACCCTTTTCTTTATGTGGTTTAGTGAGCCTTTACTATTTCAAAATGCTATTAAATCTAGGGAAGACAAAATTCTTAATCTGTTAGTTGTTAGTTGGTTAAATTCCAAAAACTCTTCAACATTGGCTCTGACCCTTTGTTTTATATTTAGTTAATATGGGCTTACTATGTTATTAATTTTTTGATGTTTAGTATTCTACGCGTACCTTTATAAATAAAACTTAAGTTTGCCCTAGTAGTTATTAGTATATAAGTAATTTATCTCGACCGACATTAAGCTCAAATCTATAGCTGGACATTGGTAAGTTTGCAACTAGTGAAGAAAAGATGTCAGAAATGTGTGTCCTATTTAGCTGCCAAGATATCTCTGGTTTGTTCTTTGCAACACATCGCTGCACCCGTTACTCTCAATTTGTAGTTAATATTTGGAATTTTATTGCAAAGCCTTCATTTTATTTTTTTGTCATAACATATTGTAAGTTTATTTGCTTAATACATATAATAGCAACTTTATTTTATGTTTCAGGACTTGGAAAACACCAGAATAACTATCTTTAACTTTAAAAATAATGAGATAGTTAATTATCCTTTAATATTAATGAAAGGTGCAATCGAGCACTATAACTGTAATGAGTCTTCCAAAACAAACGTACATAATACTGTTAACGATTGCGCAATTTCCGAAAGTATCACAAAACCATCTAAAAGTAGTTTTAAAGTGCTGATTGAATTGAAACCGGGAGAAAATTTAGTCAGCATAGATTTTTGTTGTTCATCTATAAACATGAAGTTGACGTACAGAAGAAGAAAAACATGCCTTAACGTTGTCCCGATGTACATAATCAACAATGGGCATGCGGGCCAGTTCCAGTCATCGGAAGATGAAGATAATTCACCTGAAAGTGCCTGCAAACGAATCTTAACTGGTAGTAAATTATTACAATGCTTAATAGCCGAAAAATTGTATGAGGAAGGTTTAGACAGAAAGACTTTTCAATTAGAAAACGACGAATGCGTTATATTTCGTAGTAATTTGAATTATAAATCAGCTAGAAGAATGAACCAAGAAGAACTTTGGGCTTATTTAGGAAGGGAAATAATGCGTTCTAAAATAGGATGCGGCAACAAAAAATACTTAGGCTTTTTATCTTGCACTAAATATAATGGCGACAAAAAATTGATCCAAACATATGAGGATATGATAAAAGTTACTGAAGGTCACATAGCATTGGGCGGTGGCGGCCTTGCATTATTTGGATCTGCATGCTTATACACTTGGCCCGAAAAAGTAGAAGAAGTTGTTCGAAGATTCGAAGATAATACTCCAGTAGATAAACAGAAATTTATGGACGACAGTTGTTATAGGTGACTTCGATCTATTTTGAAATTGTCTTTTTAGCTCAATTTTTCGTTTAGGAGTACGTATGGAACTTGTTTTACGACCACATTGGGATCTGTGTTACATGAACTGTGTCACACTTTCGATCTTGGTCACACGCATGAAGGCATAATGGATCGTGGTTTTGATAATATTCACAAATTTTTTGTAGTTACTAATAGCTCTCTAAATGTAGACCCCGCAGATTTAAGATCTAGGTACCTCAGTGCTAATCTAGTTGTTAATACTATGATTAGAAATCCGAATTGTGTTCACAATAGTCAGTTTAGGAAGAAATCCGAAGATGATACGTATTTTACTAGAAGTTGCTCCTTTATATTGTCATATCACAAGTAAATAGTTGTGAACATTTTAAATGTAATTTGTTGGTGATTGGATTTAATTTTTAGATTTTTCAACGATTATATACACCAAAATAGTAGTTATATTTTAAAATTCGATAAGATTACAAACTTTGTCAAATCCACTCTTGGAATCAGGGTAATTGAAATAAGAAAGGGCGTAAACGAAATGGTCGATGGAAGTTGGGTTTTTCCAGGAAAAATTTTGAAGTATTCTTTCTACGTTCCAGAAGACTGTATTAGTAACGGCGATACAATAGTTATTGAAGATAATGCAGGTAATATACTCAAAGAATTTTACAAAATATAAAATGTACAAGTCCCATGTTAATAAAGAAATATTTTCCTAAATTGTTTTTGTTTTGTTGTAGTTTTTTTACTATTTGTTTCAGGAATTTTGGTACCAAGTGGCGCCATCTTTTGTATAAAGTCTAAATTTATATTACTATGAGAATGTGCTCTAACTGTTTGTTATTAACCATTATATGTATAATAAGTGCTGTTTCTGCCAAGCTTGGCCATTAGTTATAAAAATAAAGTGTGCATAATCTTTGTGTAATTTAAAAGACTACTTTTTATTTTAACTAATAGGTCCCTTTTGTAGTAACGGTGGGATGACGTAATGATATGGCCTGCCAGTATTAGAGGACGCCACATACGGTAACTATTATAAATTCTAAGATACTTTTTGAAAACTTGGCTAGATAACTTTTGTGTTGTATAAGATTTATAGACTTAAAGGTTAATAAAATCCATAACGGTATTTATTAGTCTATTTTTTTATCTGTGTTGAATTGCAATTATGTAGTATTAGTATTGACTATCTATAGTTGCATAAGTTGTTTAGGTTTTGTGAATACAGCTGTGAGTGTAATAAATAGACATACATACAAGTGAAACTAAATAAATGTAGACATGCACTTACGTGAAACAAAACTAAGTCACTTTTTCTTGATAGATTTAAGTATTATCAAAGTGCGGCTCAAATATCTTACCATAATAAGTTATATATATACTTAGGTAATCTTGTTTTTAGATTAATTTTAAAAAGCAGCATTCTGAATTTTTTATGTACGAACACGTACAGTAAATTATAAACACATGTATGGTTTTGGTAATTGTAAATAAAAGTTTAAATTGATAGGGCGTATGAAATTCT
This sequence comes from Popillia japonica, assembly GCA_004785975.1. Classification (NCBI taxonomy): domain Eukaryota; kingdom Metazoa; phylum Arthropoda; class Insecta; order Coleoptera; family Scarabaeidae; genus Popillia; species Popillia japonica. The sequence continues at coordinate 12,624 of SMLS01074300.1, forward strand.
CGGTCGGTGAAAATGGCTGAGATGCAGTTAATTAGAGTTTCAAAAACTTCCTAGGAACTGTCTTGCATTCTTCACCAGCTTGACGTTCTGTAGCTGAAAGAAGTGCAAGAATCGTGAGGCAATACGGTTTTCTGTGGCATCCCGGATATGCAAGAGTAGTTGAAATCAACTATTATCAATGTTTCCTCGAGTTTGGCACCACTGGCGGCAATACAGCACTCCTACACTCCTTGAGTATTAATAACAATAGGCTTTATTGCCCATCAAGATCCAATTACAAGATAATATTCTGTATAAAAGAAAATCAAAATATATGAGCACAAGATTTCATATACAAATTATAACAAAACAAATTTATCAAAGAATGCAACACTATAAATTTTATGGTGGCGATGACATACGGAAGACAGTAGAGTTACATAAAATATTGGTCTTCAGTGTAGGGAGAAAAAATATGTTGGGAAATCTGAATGAAGCCCGAGGATGCTGAAAGAGATACAGAAAATAAGACAGGGCCCCTCACATGGACCTTCTTCCACATCAAACTTGCACTATGAACATATCTGCGAGAGGAGTGAGGCTTCACTCCATGTTCAACCAAGAGGTTGACATAATCCGTACCTTTGGGTAGGTATATTTCATCCAGGAGAAAAGACAGAAACTAATTTCCTCGAAGAAGATGCGGTGACTTGGAGAATTTGTTGCAAGTAGTTAAGTGTAACATCTAAAGTACTATCCAAGCAATTGTGTGTTTCAGCCGAGGATAATTGCTGGTTCTCGATGAAGTGTGTGACAGGCGTTGAGGTTAATTTGCGGAAAAATTACATACGCTTACATATTGGTAAATGTTAAGGCGTAATCCATTTTCAAAGCACAAGTTCTAGATCATATTGATGTTTCTTTGATGTAATTGCACGTTCGCATCAGATGAAATCTTCATATGAATCTTCAGATCATCAGCATATGCTAGAGTTAGACAAGTGAGCGATTCAAGTAAGTCACTTTTGTGTAGAATGAAAGTAGCGGGTTTGAGAGAACAAAGCGTCTAATTATCTCATTTAAAAACTTCTGAAAAACAATTTTGAATGGGGCAATTCGTTATTATCGAAAGTTATTCTGCTTCACACAGTGTTTTACTGAACTTTTCCTGGACAAATGGAGAGTTATTTCTTGTTTCAAGTGCAGTGAACCTTGACTTATTACTAAATAGAAAATTCGACTCGAGTCGCTATTAGCCTGATTGGACATGTTCGTCTGTCCATATTCACAAACGCCTTTTATGCTTTGCTGTAAAAATGCAGATTGGTTGAAACTGATGAGAAAATGATCGCGTTTATTGAAAAAGGTGTATTGTGTTATCAGGATAATATTTCTTCTCATTGATCTGTTATGCCCATACAAAAGTTTTTAGTATGCATGCATCATAAACCAATCAAAACACACCCATAAGCGTGCATAATCGGGCTTTTATCGCACGCCGTGCGTATAAAAGTTGCTTGGTAACAGCCAATCCCAAGCGTTTAATAGTACAGTGAAATGTCAAATGACATAGGGGAAGGGGGGGTCCATTTAAACACTTTTTATAAAATATAATATATATATTTTTTTATAGGTAATACCAACGATATCAGTCTTTCAGACGGTAATCTTAGATTATAAGGAAACTCTTATTATAACTGAAAAACGAAATACTTGAAAATAAACAAAAAAGACGAAACTTGTTTCAACCGTGCATTTGGTCAAATCTACCCCCTACACGGGGCACATTTGAACTGGCCTGGGGGTAGATTTGAACAAACCTTTTAAGATACATTGTAAGGCGTGAAATCAATGCCAAAAGACATTAGAGACATTGTTCTTACCGTACCACCATGCATAATGGGTTTTGGTAACTTAGGAACAATATCTCTAATGTTAACATCGCTACATTCAGGGTTGTCTGGCATTAAAAACTTGAATAAGTGTTTTTGTTTTGTTACCGCTCTCTTTAAATAGTTCACTTTGTATTCATCTTCTTCAAGTCTGGATGTTGAGTGTTTGTTCCGTTTGAATTCTGAGCAATAAAGCAAGCATAAAGCACTCATAACGTTAAAGCCACTCCGCTTCGCGTCGTGGCTTTAAACTCGTTACTCGTGCTTTAAAAGCCTGATTATGCACTAGTGTCCTAATACACTATTATTGAATTGCATTACGAATCGCTTCCACATATAATGCTTTTAATCTCTTATCCTTAATCATATGGAGGCCAAATATCAATGTAGTCAGATTTATTGCATGCGTAGCATGTAAAAGATTCTTTTGTACATACTTTTACAACCTTTCCACTTCTTTAAGTCTACTTATGGATTCAATCAAGAAAAAATGTGTCGAAAAAGTATCATCAATTGATATCAAGTTTCAAGGGAACAATAACACTTCATTGCCTTAGAGGTGCAATTTTGAAACGGCAATCTATATTTTAAGAGCAACACTTGCAAATTGTGTCGATCTGGGTCTGGATCAATACTATTTGTGGGAGGAAATATTTTTTGTATGCACAAAAGGATTATTATTATTGTATTATACATACATATGTTCGATATCACTAGTAGAACAAGTACATGTTAGAATTAATATTATTATTTACATTAGAACATTTAAATATACATATGTATGCATGTGCATATTAACTATGTGTCCTTCAAGTACGAAAATATATTTATTTAATATTTGTATTATAAAGTATATGACCAATGCGGCCACGACTTAATCAATTCATACAGTTTTTGGCCGGGACTATTGAATTTCGACAATTGTCGCATTCCGAACAATTTGTAATCTTCCTTGATATAGCCGTCTACCACTCCAGTTTTGAGTAATTCTTGAGCAGCTGATAGAGAAGCGTTAGATGGTAATTTATCTTCAAATAAGCCTATGAAGGCAATTCCTATACTGACATTATTAAAGCTTTTAACATGAGCACCTAGTTTGTCCCATCCGCGACCTTGAAAGATGTATCCGTCTCCGCCGATTAAGAAATTGTACCCGATGTCCGCCCATCCGTTGCTATCCATATGATAATTTTGAATTACGCGTACTTGTTCCTTACATTCGGAAAATGTGGTACAACCTTCGGCGGCTGTGTGATGGATGACAACGTAGGGGACCGGTACTTGGAGTGCATTGACGCCATTTCTTGCTGGCGTCGCCAGCCATTCTCGACGAGTGATAAATTTTGTACCTACAACGTTATGTCATTTTTCGTTAGAAAGCTGTGTAGTAAATTTTATTTCAACTAAATATATCGCTAAATTAATACTAAATTGGTGATTAATAGTTCTCAGAAAAAATGTATCTCCCCAAGTGGGTGCTGAAGTGGAAAAATAAAGAGAAAGGATCTCTAAAGAATTTTAAAATAATGTCAAAGTAATAGTAATGACTAGTTACAAACCTACGGAGTGAATAACGTAGGACTGAAAGAATTGAGCAATCATTTAACCTCGAATTAGTTAGCATGTGGTAAATATAGATACGCAGTTAATAAAGAGATTATTAATATTCAAAGTACATAATGCAAGAGATGACTGGAATTCTACAAGAGTCGAATTTCTTCAAAAAGATTTTCCAAAACCATGCTATATCACGATACATTAAAGTCTTTTAAACTTTGAATTACTATGAAGGATTCAGAGCAAATATGGTCGAAATTCCAGTGAAATTTTTGTCAACTACTTAAAAAATATACAGGGTGATTTGTTTTTGTTGACTATTACTGCTGATTTTCTAAAAGATGGAATGGTGTTTCGTAAATTTTATATATTCAAAATATAAAACTGATCAGTTTTGGCTACTAGTTTAATGGAATAACAACTAAGAGTCAAAGAAGCTAAATTATAAATACAAATTTTTTCATGTAATTATTGATTTTTCTCAAAAACTATAATTTGAATTCAAAAATATATGAAAACATTTAGATTTTAAATGTTACAATGCATTAAAAATAGATGACACAAATATTTAACTATATCAAAAAGTGTTGAAATTTTCTTGGCACGAATTGTATGTGGCAGAATCCGCAAAAATGATTTTCAACTGTTAACACTATTATTTTCATATTCCAAACTAGGTCTGACGTATTTCGACGTATGGATAATAGCTCAAGAAGGAATAAAAAGAAAAAGATTTGGCACAGAAGTTAAACGCTATTGTACCACAAAATATTGTAAATTTAACATATACTCAAGGTTAGTAATGAGTGATTGATGTGGTGTGGATGAAATACTGCTTTCTCTGGTTAACACCATTTCGTTTTCCAGATAATTTCTTTCGATTTGAAACAAATTAAGTAATACAAAGTGGAAACAATAGATAATTCTTTTCCTAATATTGACCAAATCAACTTCATAATGATATCCCAGACCCTATTCAGCAAATAAAGTTAAGATAACCTGTGTTCTCAAACCTACCTCCAGAGATATTATCCGTATTGGTAATATCTTTTGACACAAATTCTGTGCTTGATTCTTCTGTGGTATTATTTGATACACGAATACCGGTAATTGATATAAATGCTAAATAACTAATGGCAGCTGTTAGATAAATCATTACCGCTATTCCAATAAATATCTGCGTGTTTGTTATATTTTGGAACCATTTTCTTCTACCTAGAAGCAAGTTAATATTGCTAACATGATTGATTTCTAATTAAGTCCTTAAGTAAATGTGCGATAAAAGCAAAAAGGTGTTTACTTTTAGTTTGCAATTACGTCAAAGTACATTATTATTTGAGGTATAATGCGTCTAATATAATTAGATATAGTTTTAAATGGTGGAAAGGAATCGAATTTTGCAATATTGCTATTGAACATATGTATACTTATGGTACCAATTTTGATTATTTTATTTCTTATATTGAATAATATTTAATTAAATTTGCCTATCTTAGAACGCGTTATTAATCACAAGTTACAAGCTATTGGAGGAGAAAAATAATTCTAAATGTGAACGCATAATTAAACGTTGTATATTGTCCAATAATTATGCAGTTTCTTTTATCGAAAATATTCCCAAAACTTATTAAAGTATTATACCGGAAGAATATACATGTGTTATGAAGATCATTCTTACCTTTGTCTTCGTGCTGATTTTTTGTATATATCACATGTAGTACTTGAGGTAACTGTTCCGTAGCATTGAACTCTATAATTTTCACCATTCTTTAATTACCTTATTATTGATATGGTGTATCAAGTAGACTGTCCCATTCACTACTACGCTACTTATTAGCAAATATCTGATAAAGATGCAGCGTAGAAGAATTACTACGGTTTACGTCACCGCTTCGACGAATTCGAAATTTGTTACTTCTCAGATATATTCATCTGGAAAGTTGTATCGGTATTTTACCGCGATATTTTTTGGAGGTCAAATAATATCATATGTAAACATTTCTTATTACTTTATACACTACTATGAAACAAGAATTAAAAAAAAGTATTATTTAGTAAACGGTTTCTAAGTAAAATACATGAAAATCTAAACATGAGATATGCGTATGTACATATATTTCAAAAAAAAATTATCGGAATAATTTATTACCACTAATAGTAGTAATAGTAGTAATAAAAGTTCGTGAACTTTTAGCTAACTTACATCAGCCTATAGATTGTTGTAAACAATCGTTCGTTTTTGCAACATATCCCACACATATCGTAATGGTGGCAAGTCGTACTCACCTGTTGGAACCAGAATGAATTTTGGGATGCTTCTTCCTACTGCGTGTATAGCAGGTAGATGAGTACTTTCTTTACCGGTCGCCGTCAAAGCCCACGCACAAAATGTATAAAGCATTTACTAATCTTTATTTTTGAAGATCCAGATTCTCCTCTGTAATTCTATACAAAGAAACTTTGATATATGTAAACCTTCTATTTAGGAGGTGGCCGTAAAAGGATGGCAGGAATTAAGCGTATCAGGTGGTTGCAAATATTTGAAGAGTATAAACGTTCAATATTATGAAATACCACCTTAACTAGCATCTACTGGTTTTAGGTAAGAGGTATCTTACGTCGCTCAGAAAGATTTGTTAAGTGAATTCAATCATACAATACATAAGTATGTCTACAAATCAATGCATAAATGTATATATTAATATTTTTACATAATGATAGGTATGAAACAACTCACGTAACAACGATATATGAAATTAATTGCAATATTTGCGTTATTTTATACACTGATATACAGTATGTTTACGTCGACCCCAGTCACCTAAGAAGAGATAGACAACGCCACGTTCATATGTACTTACATACATCGTAGCAGCATCATCTCGTATATGTATATGTATCCATACGCACAGTACATATACAGGGTGTCCGCGAAATACAAAGCATGCTTTTAAGGGATGGTAGCTACAACTATTTAGAAACAAAAACATATAATACACCGTGGGTCTATCTGTAAGCGTAAACGAGAAAAAAATTATTTCTCATGTCACAAACTTCGATGCATACTGTACACCGGCAGCTGATCAGTGCAAGATTTACACACGACGATTACAGGCGTGTGTTGCAACACATCCGGCCTTTCCTGTAATCCTTTTTCTCCTGTCTCTCAAAAAAGTCCTTTTTAGGACCACCAATTTATCACAAATAAAAGAAAAGAACTCAATTTTGTAGTAGCCTTTACGAAAGAGCTTAAAGCGCCATAACATAATTGCAATAATTACATTACTTTCGTTCAATGCGACTTTCGCTCAACTTAAATTTTCATTTACCGATCGGAGGCTGCTATTAAATACGCCCTTTTCACTCTAACTTCAACATAACATCGATTTTATTGTCATAACATTATTAAAAAAAACGCAAAGGTACCTTTATTTTACAACGTATGGCCATTGACTTCGTACGATACAAGTTCAAGGTCGTATAAACAGATGATGCTTGGCTTGCATCTACGCTTCTAATGAATACGAGTACAGTGTGGTGGAAGAGAAATGACACCACGCTTCAATTTCAAAGTATGAAATAATTCGTTTTCATCGTTGTTCTCAGTTATTTTCAACCCTAAATTTTTGATATGGTTTTTTGGTTATTTAAGAAGCAATATGGATGAGTTTTCTTGTACAGTTTGACCAAATAAGGTTTTTTAGAAATAATTTTTTTTCTCGTTTACGCTTACAGATAGACCCAAGATATAGTATATGTTTTTGTTTCTAAATCGTTGTAGCTATCATCCCTTAAAAGCATGCTTTGCATATCGCGGACACCCTGTGTACGTACGTCTGTGGATGCTCCAACCGTTGTCTGTATATGCACAACTTTTGAACTGGTACACTTTTATAACATATTTAAGACTGGTGCATCTCTAAGAACTGTTGCTGCCCTTTCAATGTGAGCCAGAGTGTGATATTGGATCTGTCCAACATAGACATGGTGGAGGGCAAAATAGCAGTATAACAGTCAGGGAGGACCGTTTTATTACGGTTCTGTGTCGAAGGAATAGATTTTTTATTACAAGAATATTTCAATTTCAGTTATGCAACAGGTACTCAAGTATCCACTCAAATAGTAAGAAGAAGGTTCCTTATGGTAAATTTAAGGTCCAGATATTCTAAAAACTATTCATTGTTGATTAGACCTCACATAAGAAGAAACCTAGCGTGAGTGCATCACTACAACCTGTCGTGTCGCTACTTGCTACTGAAAGAGACGATGGCTTTGTGATTGTTGATTACCCATATGTATTGGTCAGCAAACTCTCCTGCTCTGAATCTCATAGAGAACGAATGACCTTGATAAAATTTTACCTGAAGATGTTGATAATATCACGCGGAGAGGTCAGGAGTATCCAAACAATCACCATCAGCTCTGAACTGCCGTTTTGGAAGAATGACTAAGTATTTCTCAGCATGTCATTCGGAATTCGATTTCGAGTATGCCAAGGCGTTGCCCACGCTTTATTAATCTTTAAGTGTTTGGTTATATTTTCCTTCCAAAACAAACTTTTTTGTAATATCAATTTTGTAATTTTTCTATTAAAACAGTTGAAATTCCTTATTTAAGGTTTATTATTCTAATTCTTTGCCCTAAAAGCGTTTCCGAGAATCATTTACTATCAATTAAGCAAGAAGGTGTTGCATAAAAAGTTGAGCAGTGTATATGTGTGTATGTGTGATGTTGGGGTGATAATCCACTGCGACCTAAAAGATCTATTATGTCCCCCATTCTCGTTGTGTTTACAACTGGCCAATTAGTCTGATTCCTTTTAGAAAGTGCAGGATATCGGAAGGTCTCAGATTAGGTAGTTCTCCCTCTTCAATTTCATGTGCTCCTAGGTGCAAGGCCCTTGAGTTGCACAGTGCAGAGCAGTTTGAGAGTAGATGAATATATGATTCATCCTCTTCCCCACATAATCTGCATTCGGCATCTTTTGTTATTTCGAGCCTACTTATGTGTCCGTTCAGTTTGCAGTGGCCTGAGAAGATCCCTGTCAATATACGAATATTAGTTTTGCTGAGCTTAATGCATTCTGAGGATCTCTTTTGGTTATATGTTCTCAGAAGAGTTTTAGCATGCCTCATACTGTGGAGATTCATCCAATATTGGGATTTTCTCTACTCTACTTCACTTTTGAGCTTCTCGAGTATTACACTGTTACTTATCCCGCTAAAAGGTTCAGGTCCCACAAAAGGTTTTCTGGCTCTCTTCTTAGCAAGGTTATCTGTAATTTCATCCTCTTTCACTCCGGTGTGTCCCGGAACCCACAACAGGGTCACCGTATTTCTTTTGCTTAGCTCGTTGAGTTTGTCTAGGCACTCCCAAACCATTTTGGAGCTGATAACGTTGGAGTTCAGCGCTCTAATGGCTGCTTGACTATCAGACATTATGATAAACTCTTGCTTTTCATAGCTTCTATCGATGTTGAACTGGACGAGCAGTGTATATACTAGAATATTTAATAATATCTGTTCAAGTTTCTCACGTTAAAAAAAGTAGATCGTGGACACATTACAATATTAATTCTATAAATATACTCTTATTTACAATGTCTGAAAGTTGTACATTTTCCACAGCGCATTACAATTTCTTTGTTGATTTAGAAAAACATATAACAGTCTCTTTAATATGAAGCTATAAAATCCAAAGCAACTATCATTACTCCACACTGGCGCAAAAGCAAGTGAAAATATAGAAACGGCTGACCCAATACAAAGTGCTAACTTCTTTCTAACTTGCCTTTTTATTTATGATGTCTACTCGTATACTGTAATAATACTGTCTGTAAAGGAACATCTTCCCCATAATGTTTGAATTGTGATTTATTATATATGTCCATATAGGTTGTAGGTTTATATAATATCATATAAACCTAAAACTACTAAAGCGCAATTTGGTTGAAATACATATTCCGTCTGCGTTACTTTTATGTAGTTTCAATTTAATATTGGATTGACAAAGTTGTTACGCTGTAATTGCATTTTTTATTTGCAATTGACATGTACACATACATATGTATGTGCCTATGTATGTATCTATATGCAGGCTTTGTACATTTCATTTCAGTTATATCCATTATATATATTTTGATATTTATTTTTTATTTCTTTTATTAACATAGCAAAAATAATTAAAAGCTTACGCTCTATTTGGCTTTTCTATAATTCATTACACTCCTGTTTAGTTGAATTGTGTTGATAGATTTTATGAAATCAGTAAAATTGTGAAACGCTCTAACACTAATATTTAACATATTCAACTAAATATACTTCGCTAAGATAAAGTAAAAAAGATAGGCCTTTAATTATAAATGAAATTAACGAAGACTATATACAGGTTGCTAACATCTGGGTTAGAACTCTGTTGAGATCTCTCGGGTGTTGTCACGTAGAAAAAGATTTCTTGGTATTTAGTTCATCATCCTGGCAGTTTGCTAGAGACAATCTCATACAGTCAACATCTCTATGTGACACTCGAACACTCGATAGACTTAAACGCAGCAAATCAGAACTATGAAAATCTGTGGTCGATTAGTTGGATTAAAATATGTGCAAAGTTTAAGTTGTACTGCTTTATCTTATTCTGAATACTGATTATGAAAATAGCAATTAAAATAATCTCGAAAAAGAGATCGTTCCGTTATAATGTAACTGGGCACAAAGCTAAAAGTTTGTCTTTACTTCGGAAAGTCTTTTAACTAATCTTTGTTTACTGCGAGCAAATCAAGTTCATATCTGCAAACTCAATTCCATTCCTCATTGCAGTGCAACCTTGTAATCACATTCTAGTCATCCAATTTTATGGCGAAGTTTGCGAAGAGTTCAGTTCACAATATAAATCATGATGACGTAATACTCACAGTTTTCTTCCGAATTTTATCCAAGGTCTGGTTTCAATGATATATCAGTCATGTCAACCAATTAAGAAATTATAGTCGATGCATCGTTTTCTACTACTACCACTACAGTCACATTTGCCAAATTCTGACGCCTAATTGCGCCTTCACTCATTTTTGGAACGTTGGACCTGTTTTCTTCTAGATTCGATTTTTTGTCATGAAGGAAGCATTTTTAATGCTTTTGCCACATTCTCATCTTTCCATAACTGTCGTGAAATGTGTAAAATTCATAGACTTTTTTCATTCATGGGCTTTTTTCATTTAGAACTCGACTTTTTTTCGTGGAAAAAACATCGTTTTTAGTGGTACTTACGTAGTTCTGTTTTCGTTTTTGGGACTTTGTGCCCACAGACACACTCACATACGCAACACACATACACAAGCACAGGATTAATTTCAAGGTTAGCGGTTTCTTCGAATTTTGTCTCACCCACTTACATGTACACGCACTAGCACAGAATTACCATCTATTACCAATTCTGTTCTAGTATTTGTTCTAGGTTATATTTTTTCGCCCTATTGAAATTCGGATTAATATATAAGAATGAACTTAACGACAATTGTGTTGTGAATTATCTGTTATTTCTGTGTCAAGTACTTCAAGTAGTCTAAATAACATTCAAATTGAGTGAGTTTGTGTGTTCCTTTTCACAGAATCTGGACCACTTTTCTGTTCTATAAGGCTTTGTATTTTGGCATGTAATATATACCGTAACTTGTTGCCAGAAAACATAATCTGATATACAACAGGTATAAACCAAGTTATTTTGCCATGAGACCATTCTTAACGCCTCCGTTCGCGCTTTGTGTCTTAATCAGTGTTCAAGTAAAGTTCTTACGAAGCTATTAATAATGAAATAATACAAAACGTTCCCTGACGACGAACTCTGTCTTAAATGTAAGAGAGCTAAATTACAAAAGTTAGAAAATATTGCCCTATAATTTTATTATTCATATATAACTAGTAGCCAGGTTTAATTAATAATTTAATTTAATTTGGGGAGATGAATTATATCCAAAGGGACAAAATTAGAACAATACAATTTCTGATTAGCAATATTGATTGGCTATATCATAATATTAATGAGCTGTTTTAAATCGCATTAGAAGCGACCATTGTAACCAAATATAAATTAATTATGTTGTATAATTGAATTAAACCAATTAACATAATAATTATTCATCAACAAACGGAGAGTTTCATGATACTGGAAATATTTTAGTACTCTGAAGGAAATGTTTGGTAAAATATCACACTACGATTTTTGACGAGGGATGTTTATGAGGAAGAGAGACACCCACTTCATCCGAAGTGGTGACAGCCGCGGCGTAAGTAGGGTTTATATTTTACAGCATTGCGTGGACAGGTTAGTTTTGTGTGTGTGTGCATGGCGATTTTCAACATTATTTTACGTCAACCTTTGGTATCTATTATTCTGTCGAGCTAGCAGGTTTTTACAGCTTGAAATTTTCTCGTCCCCCAAAAATTTATGTTTATGCTGATATAACAATTGATTAAAGGGTCGTATGAACTTCTTATAAAAATCAATTTTATATTTTAGATTTTAATAATTTAATTAATAAGATCTTTCGCTTTTTTGTGTGTGTGCTTTAGTGTACATTTTATTGACATTATGCTTTTGCTAAATAATTGCTTGAAGAACAACAGTGGCAATTAAAAGTCACTAGGTAAACGTAAGAATACAAATAATGATATCTCTAGCACTGTCGAAAAAGTAAACGACCCACTACAAACAGTTTCATTCCACGAGACTCCCAAAGATATATAGATTTAAAAATGCGCGCTCAATTTGCGTATAACCTACAATACAACACGCGGCAAAGGTGTTTAGACTTTCAATTCTTTTCGGTTGATTTTTGAAGGATTTTTTAAATAATACACTGATCATGATTAGCTTTTTTAAATTGTAACTTAAGTGTTTTTAATTCTTACGACTTGTGATGTGTTATATTTACAACTTCAATTCATGACGTCCCAATGTATCGGGATGTGTTTTTTAATAATTTGAGCCTCTACGTCTACTGTAAATTCTAAATTTGTACCTCTGATGAAGCATTAAATAAATGCGAAAGCTTAGGACAATCTAAGAATTCCTTAACATTTGGCTGCCATCCCCAGAACTTCACTAGCCCTCCCGTTGTCTCCCTAATATGAATGGTAATGATTTATTGCGGGTAGAGTAAAATTAACAACAGTTAGAAAAACGGCAGAATACACGTTGGAGAAAAGAATAGTCAGCGGGCACCAGGAATAACAAAACTTGACAAAAGAGCACTGGCCCAAGCAAAGTCACAGGCATTCCTACTATATTGACAGAATCCAAAAACACAAAAATACGATAAATAGAATATACATATCTATACTAGAAATGCAATAGTTAGGAAAAATAAACTAAAGACAGAATAGAACCTATATGGAATCCAAAGATATATCTGGAAGACGGTATGAAACCAGAAAGAAGAAGTAACAGCACATATACAAACACCATCCATCAACGGAACAATGGCATGAATACTTTAGTAATATACATATATAAAATTTAAAGGTAGCTTAGAAAATATAGGACAAATACATCAGACCGAAAACTCAGTAAATCTCACTATAAAAGAAGTTTAAGTATCTATTGCAAGCTCAAGTTGGAAATTATCGGGTTATTATCGCAAAATTTTCGTTTTTGAATTCTATTCTTAAATTATTTACATCCATAATATCGCAAAATTTTCGTTTTTGAATTCTATTCTTAAATTATTTACATCCATAATTAAAGAGTTATTGCAGGAAATAAAACAAATACCAAAGGAATAGCAACAACTTAAGAGGAATCGTGATATTACAGTGCCATAAATTTGTAGAAAAATCAATCAAATAGAATAACTCCTTATTCATGTGCTTTATGTACTTAGGCAAAGTATTTGATCGTGTTCGTATGTTGTGTTCAAAATTTTAAATAAATATCACGTACGGCATAGTCTAATAGATTTAATCAAAAATATTAACTAGTATACCAGAGCCAAAATAGTCTATGAAATTAAAGAAAAACCATAATAAACATTTGTATATGGCAAAGAGATTTTTTTTATTTCATTTAATAATGAATGTTATGATTTCATAAAGGGAAAAATGGTCTTAAGTAATGGGAAGACACAACAGGACCTATTCTATTATACATATATGGATGATGCTGTGTTGCTAGCTAACAACAGGGATAACTTACAAATGCTTTTACATTAATTCGACATTACTGGCATAAATACAATAGGTATGAACATCTCAACAGTCAATGGTAATAAGTAAGCTGCAGGTTCGTTTGCAATATTTGATATTGTATTAGAACATTGTCTTATGTTCTAGTTGCAAAACATACAACACATTAGAATAGTAACATGTACGTAAATCATATACAAAATTTAAGAATGGACTAACAATAAGAATCAGAAGTAATTAAGGAAAATTATACTACGTCACAGTTTATTCTTAAGAAACTTAGGACATGGATGAATTGTGGGCACATTCACCTGGATGTGGCACAAGTGATAACTGTACATGGAGTTTTGAGGTCATATGCTCTAAGATTCAAAATGATGAGACGGATACCTGTATACACGGTTAAGCACACCACTTCTGAGTGCTTGAAAGGGGAGGAATTGCAAAATGTTACCTACACGACAATGGGAGTGACTTTAACGCCAGAGACACTCATGGCAAAAATGATGGAATACTATACATGAAATGATCTTCGAAATTATGAAACGCCAAAAATCGGATGAGAGAGACAATAGATGGACGGGGCATTGGGTGCGTTAGAAGCTGGTAGATGCAGGACGACTTAGTGGGGTAAACAGTACTGGAGGCAATGAAGTTCCATACGCCGGTTTCCTCCTAAAATTTTAGAAACTGCAGAAAATCAAATTCAAAAAGGAAGTATTGTTTCGGTCTTGTTATGCATCTTCTCGGTTAAAGTTACCTGTGATTTTCTGAATTCTCAATGAAATAAGCAAAAATTTATAATGACACTTGACTTTAAAATTCCTGGAATTAATACAATGATCCACTGCTTGATATTTGTGTTTAGCAACGGCATATTTTTCAATACATCCATAACACACTACAAATTTCAGACAGCAGTGCCCATCTATTATCACCAATACTTGCCTCAAATGCTGTCTACTAAAAATCTTCCGGCTGGTTATATTCTGGTCCATTCTTCAGATAGTAAGCTGGCATTTTGATATACTACTATACTAGAATTGTCTGGCCTATAAATACATACTTACAGCTTTTCTGGGAGCAGTTCACATGTTGAATTTGCATTAGTTGTACTTTGATCAACAGAGTGTGAAATGAAAATGCTTTTGTTCACCATACCATGTATTCGATTTTCAATCTGTATGTGTTTATTAGACCTTACTTTTACTTTGAATTCTTCTATGCCTCCGATAATTATGGCAGTTTATTTATGTACCAGCATGATATTGTAATTACTTTAAAATTAATTTTAGGCATAAATTGATATTTTCCGTAAAACAACTGTAACCAAAGCGAGAATATAGAAGCATTTCGAATTTTCGTAAAATCATGGTTTCAACTTGTAATTACTTCATCTCACGCGTTAATATTTATGCGCTTCAAAGTAATTTGACGACGTGAACAATGACGAAGTGATAAATCTCTGTTGAAATAGCGACGGGCTTGCTTTCTTAGACCGATTTGTGCAGAACAAAAGATTTATTTGCCTGAGTGATAAGACACCGCCGACAACTTTCGGGAATATCAAAAGAACACGTTCCGTGGAATTCTAATCAATACGCTCGTCATATTCATCGAAATTAAATTTTATAGCAGTTACGCAAGCTGAAAGATTCCGGTAATTACGTTTGCTCGTCCAATTTCAAATGGCAAGGTTTGGAATTTGAAGGAAATCAGTTGAACTTTTCTGGCGTATCTTTTCACATAATCTATTGCTAAGGTTTAATTTCCGGCTTTTTAAATATGTATATGTGCCGATTTCTATAGAATTTTGACTTTTTATTATTATCTGCCCAAATAAAAGGAAAATAGAAGAGATAATTACAATTTTTAAGATATTAAAGCAAGGGCTCAAATATTTATTGGTCAGAGGAACCTTATCATTTTCGATGCACAACATGTACGTTTATTTGAGATAATTTAAAAGTAACGCATTTTTAAATCTACAAACATTTTATGCTGGCTAAATGGTCATTTGGATATTGCAATACTATTGCAACACTTTCACAGATCTTAGAAAAAAGAACAAAAGAATTAGAATTTGAGTTGAGGGTGATGTTGCACTGCCACCCGATGATCTATTGTGCCCTCCTACATGAGCTGTAACTTGTTGCTATTTTAGTAGCTATAGCTGCCCATCCAATCTAAAGGCTTTAATAAATTGTAATAGCTGTGATGGTTTCAAAGAGTCAATGACATCTTTACCATGTTTTTATCAGGCAAAACCTGCAGTCGCTATTGTGTTTCAAACCTATCCTTGTCAATTGTTCCCTAAGGCGGCACTGCACTGTGAGGAGCCCCACACGTACACGTAATTTGTTCCTATTTAGTTCTAGCCAAGTCATTGTTCTTTGCTTATCGAAGTTTCCAAGGAATATCTTGGAATGTGTCAGATCAGAAAGATTTTCCCAGAGGGGTGCGCTGTGTTTCTGCTAACTGTCTTTGCGTTTTCCTTCATAGGTGCTCATCCTTATTCTGTAAAACGATTCCGGTCACACAAACGATATCATATGGGCAATAAATCATGATTAAATTAAAAATCAATTTATTCCAGAATCGAAATAAAAAAGTTTGGTAAAAATCGTACTTTAGTGGAAGTAATTCACATTTAATTTAGTAGTAGAAGTATTTATCCTTTAATTCTAGATATTTTTTCACTTTCAGATCAATTAAAATTTAATTGAATTAATTTAATTGTAATGGAAAAAATATCAGTATGGTAGAAAATTCATGGAATGCTTTTAGTAGTTATTTATTAATAAGTGCACAAACTTTAGAGTTACAGCAATTAAGGAATGAGTAGAACTCCTCGTATGCTTACGTAAACTTAGCTAGAAATGCAGTGTACCACAATAGCAAAAAGATACGAGATTCTCGAACTAAACCTTAGCACAATTAAATTTGATGCTGTTTCGAATTCGCTTTAATCAAGGACTTTCTGCTTTTCTATTAAGAGAAGTTCATTAGTTCAAGAACGTTGCTTCTAACTATCTGAAAGTGCAAGCAAGAACGGTTGTTGCAATACGACACAGACTATTGTGTCTTTTTCGAATAGAAGTTTGACTCAGTCTATATTCCCAAGCGGGGACAGAGCAATAATAATAATTGTGTTCAGAGAAGCATTCATTACGTATCGTATTTTCCGAACTTATTTTAGTAGTCCCTTTGAAATACCTACTGGCGACAAAATGAACGATAAATACACTATACAACGTAGTTATTGGGTTTCTGTTTATTAAAAAGATGCTGTGTGAATCGCTTCTTTTATGATTACCTGCTTAGCGTTCTACATATGTAGCTACCTATCATATTTGGAAGTAAAAGCATATCGAACGTCAAATAAGTGTTATAAAAGAATATTTCACATATATCTAAGAGTTACAATATGAACTTGCAAGAAGAAGAACCTTACAATAAGTTATATTTAAATCTTACGGATTTACTCCTAGTTTTTTCTTTTGGAGAGTACAATTGTAGTGTCTTCCTAAATTGTATTGATTGACAACACTACAAGTGTGCTTTGACGCTCTTATTACGAACATTATCTCTTCGTTAATGATGTTATTTTGTTAATTGTGGTCAAACAGCACATGATAGCTCAATCGGAGAACAAATCTAGTAACAATCTAGTAACATTGACACAAGAATATCCAAGAAGATCCAAAGCCCAAAGAAAATATTGCCCTATGCAAGGCCAGCCTCTTTTATCTCTACCACTATCAGGTTGCTTTATTAAAACACCTGCATATAAAGACCAATTAAGGAGAACAATTTATTGCTCAATAACATTATACAGTGCGTATAAAAACTTGTTTAGGACTAAATTCAACCTTCCGAAAGAATTTCTTTTAATCCTTTATATGTTTCGATTGTACACCATGTTTTACCTTAAGCGGTATTAGGTGTTCCTATATACGATTACCATAATTGCCATTATTTTTCTTATGACAAAATAGGGATAAGTACTTTCGTGGAACAAACCTCAATCTATGCTCCTTTTAAAGCGCTTTAATAGAAAATAGACTAAATCAAGAAATCATTAATTATTTATTATACATACAATCCGTGTTATATATAACGGGAATTTATTTTGTTGAAAAAATATTTATTTATTCGTCTACATTAATGTTGTCGTCTTCAAAATAGTCCCCATTAGAAATTATGTACTTCTGCAAGCTCTTCTTCCAATCCTCGAAACACTTAAACTCAATTTTTGGAATAGCCTTTGCATCCGTTAGCGATGCGCTTTTAATGTCATATATGCTTCTAAAGTGACAGCCCTTTTTTTTGTTTTGTTAGGCGTCTACGGGATCGTAGCCCATGCGCCTTTGATAGGTGCTATAGATAAACGTATTAATAAATATAATTAACGACAAAGATGACCGTATTACTAGGATCATACTGAGACACTCGTTTCAAATCTCGGGGCCTATCGAGATGACTAACACAAAAGACACTCATTAATTCGGCCGACGGAAAATGGTATGACCCACACAGGTAAAAGGGAAAGGATACTCTACATCAATACTATACTTTAATATTCATATTGTATATATATTTTTATTGTTAGTAACCAGAAGCGTAATGATACTTGTCGGTAACGGGACACTTTCTAGTACATATTAGCAACTCAATGAAGTTATTAATTGCGTTTATGTGTTGTTGACATCCGAAGAATATATGTTTTAAATCCGCAAGGCTATCAACACAACTACATCATGATAATTCTATCATTCGCATTCTGGCCAAGTGAGATTTGGCGGTGCCCGAATTTACCTTGAAAAATTTGAATTACTATACCAAGAATGGCAATTGACGTTTGGATGTATGTAGGCGTATTGGGTTTTATGTGTAGAATTGCAGTCCTTCCAGTGAGCATCCCATTGGAAGGACAGCTGCCCTTTAAGGTTGTTTTTATTGTCAGACGGAGTCGTGTCTGGCGAATATGCTGGCTGGGCCATCGTTAGAGTATTGTTTTTGGCCAAAAATTCACGACCAAAACAATGGGCAGGTGCGTTATTGTGGTGTAAAAGCCATTCATTGTTGCACCACAAATTCCGGCGTTTTTTTCGGATTACTACACGTAAACGGCGTGTAACTGGTAGGTAGTAGACCTTATTGACCGTGTAAACTCGTGGAAAAAAATTGTGGTGCACTATGTCATTAAAATTGAAGAACACAGTGAGCATTGTCTTCACGCTTGACCGCACGTGTCGAACTTTTTTCGATCGTGGCAGGTCAGGATGCCTGCACTGGGACAAGTGAGCCTTGATATCATGTCCGTAAACCTATGTCTTTTTTTGCTGCCAACATTCCAAAAAATTTTATAGCATGAGCCAATCGATATGCTAACATTATTAGCGACTTCTCTGATTCTCATTCGGCGATTGTTCCTAATCACTTCTCTCAATTTTTCCATGTTCACATTATAACCAAGTTAACAGATTTTAAAAGCAAAAATAAATAAAAAACTAACCTCAGTAGGTTTCGAGGTTTTATCAACAGGGCGCCAATATGCAAATTTCGATGGGGTACATATTCCCCAACACAAAAATTAACTTCCGGGCTAGGTGTGCAGATTGGTAATAAATAAAGTAAACACAAATTAAACTAATAACAATATTTATTACAGTTAAATTCGTACATTAAAAAAAAATAAACAAAAGTTGAAATTTTAATTGACGTGGTTAAGTAAAAAGTAATGCAGAAAAGCTGGTATAATGGTAAAATTAATTCTATCGGTAAAATTTAAAATTAACACAAGTTATAAAGAGAAATTTGATAAATTTACCGGCAAATAAAGAAGAAAAGGAAAAAAAACAACTAACCTGACCTTAAAAGAAAAGGAAAACCTTTGAAATGCAGGTTTTTCTGTTCTAAAGGAAAACCTTGAAATGCAGGTTTTTCAGCTCTCTCTCTCCCATTCGAAATTGCACCACCGAGCCACTGAATACTGATTAGATAACATGAGGATTTGATGCGTTAGCCTCACCTGGTAAATAACCTAAAACACACAAAAAGGAAACAAACTTTTCCGTAGTAAGATATTAAATTGCCTAAATTCGAAATAGACAATAACAATTTAGATAAATTACTTATTTAGACAAAATCAACTGATCAGAAAGCGATAAATAATATTCAAGATAAGATAAAATAAGATAAGATACTAACCAAATTAACGACCGGAAACCAACTCCAGTGACTCCTGTTCTTGAATCGGGATCGAGAGAGAGAGAGAGCTCAACAATTCGGTTTCACCTAGAAGGTAAGCTCGCATACTCGACCGCGCAAAATCAGAAATTATCGCAAAAATATCCAGCATTGTTAAAAAGATGTTTATATACAGCGCTGTTCCAAAGCGACAGCATACAGCGTTGTGCAAACGTAACGATAACGTTACAGTATTCCTCATCTTCAACGTCTTTACGTACATCTTCGAAACACTTACACCACTCGAAGCTCTTGGTTTACTCATAGCAAACTCACCATAGGCCTTTGTTAACATTTCACACACTTTGTTACACTTTATTTTATTTTTGGCGCAAAATTTGATACCAATTCTTTGGGCCATTTCTTTTAGCAAACGAAAATTGGCGAGTTTATAAAAACACGTCGTTGTTGGTAACTCTGTGCTATTACACAGAGTTACCAACAACGTAAAACATACTTTAATACAGTATAACTAGCTATAAAACGACTGAAATCTTCAACTAATAAACATAGTTTGTTTCATTGCTTCTTTGCCGTAGGTAATAAATGAGTGGTAAGAAGTAGAAATGCAATAATACGGAATATATTGTCCCGAAGTGAATTACCAAACTTCTAACGTAAGAAATAAACTCCGTTAGCTCAAACGTGTACTTTTAGCCTTTACCCATTTAACATAAATATGAATGTAATCGCGTTATCATTTTTAATTAATAATATAACTAACGCAAGTTGATTACCTAATTACTAAGTGTAGCAAACATGTGAAACTGCTGAGAACGGGGGTAGACTCTCCGGTGGATTATACATATGTCTGCTGGAGGCATTCAATGAGGGTGCGGACAGGCTTTCAACATCCTTCCTTCTAGTTCGTAACTTTTTGAAAGGGACTGAGTCGGCATCTATACAATCGTGGTTACTGCTCTCAGGAGAGAAACTATTCTAGCGACTCTTTCCGCTCAACAAATTGTTCGGCACGTGTGGCCAGTCCGTTTCCTCAAATAAAATAATTTAATGATAATTTGATGGCGTGATTTCTGCAGATATTGAATAGTAACTAGATTATATTTGTACCAGCAATTTTAGTAGAGACAATATTTACTAATCTAAAGTAAAGGTACATTACCATATATGTTTTTTTATCTGAATTACTGTTTATCAGAACTAAATAAAGAAAATCGATTGGAATAAGCAATTGATATATAAAGCAAAATACGCTGCTCAAAGCAATTAGCGGATATTGATTATTTTGGTTGGAAAAGGTTTTAAGTATTAAATAGCTATTTAATGATAAGCCGTCTGCGTTAAACGTTTGTCATTTATATTGTTTCTAACACATTAAACAAATCAGCAAAGGACAATGTTGAGGTCAGAGAAGGATAACAGCTCATTAATGAATGATTAGACCACTAAGGTAGTCAGTATCCTTCTAATACTTGATCGGTCTATAAACGTATAAAGTTTCGTAATGAATTAGTGGGACACCTCTAGGTGTGTCTCGTGTAAATGAAATATTTTTTCGTAAGAGTTCTGTTGAGACCGATATTAACCTATGCCCCAGAGACCATGATAATGTTAAAAGAGAGAGAAAAAATACTATTAATCCAGGAGAGGAAAATAATAAGAAGCATGCTGGGGAGTGTACCATTGGAAAATGTGGTGTAGGTATAGAAGACAGACCAATAAGGAAATAATGAAAGAAGAGGACGGAAAAACGTACTAGGACATATAAAAGTGTTAAGGATAAAATGGATGGGACCCATATATATGAGAAAATCAGAGACCATGCAAAAGACAGGAAGATGGATGAGAGAAGTGCGAGAGGCAGATCAAAAATCAGATGAATAGATGAAGTGGAAGAGGGTCTGAAAAAGAGTGCATGATAAAAGCAGATACAGAGCAATTGCTATGAGAAGAGATTGCCTGGAAGTACTGAAGTTACGGACCTGATCCAGTTAATAAAAGGATCTGGAAAGCTCGGCTCGGCTGACAAGGAAACACAGGCAAGTGGTGGTGACCAATTTAAATGAAATTTGGTGGGTTTGTAGACTGATGCAGTGTAAGAACAAGGGCAACTTTCATAGATGCTAAATCGCCCGTTTTCGGGGGTGGGGGCGCCCAAGAGCCAACGCTACCTTTCGCCATTTGCTTTAATATCTCCAAAACTATAAGACATATCAAAAGAAGTTAAGACACATATATATCTGTTTTATGAGTACTAAAAGATTAGTAAGCGGCGAAAATCCTTTCGGGGCGTTGGTTTAAATTTGGCAAAGTTGCTAAATTTTGTGGTTATTGTGCTCGCGAAAAGAGAGTAGACTTAGAACAAAATGAATGAAATTTTGAAAAAAAAAAACAAAAATTTCATTTTCTTCTTTTGCTTGCGATTGACAGTTCGAAATTTCATAGCTACCTACTTTATTCAATTTCAAATCAGATTCCTCGTCAATTAACATACAATATCAAATTTTGTTTTCAACATTTGACATGGCTCATAAGCAATAATAAAGTTGGTGATGATCCTAAGAAAACGAAATGTCGTATAAAAATTTAAAGTTCACCACTAGATAGAGGAGCGAAAGTGGCATTGAAAATGTCTTTTGTTTTTCTCTACTACAGGCAAAATAAGAAAATGAGATTTTTTCGTTTTATTCAAGTATCGAACGTCGTTTGTTCTAAGTCTAGTTTCATTTCAAGATCGTACTAACCACAAAATTTAGTAACTTTAAACCTAACGTCTATCATCAATAATAAGCGAGATTTCAATGGTGAAGATCGAAAATGAATCAGCCTGTATATATAACAAATTAAGTTCATAAAAAAAAGTAAACCAAATTTAATTCTTTAAGGAATGCGATTTTAGTGTATCTATGATAAAGCAAAAAAATATATCCATGAAAATTCTCTTTGATTTTTCTTTACGAGTAATGGCTCAGATAGAAATTGAACCCGAGTGGGCATTTCGTATTTTATGGACATACTTTGAATGGTGGAGTCAATTCTCAAAACTGTAGAATCTCTACAGAAAATTCACAAGAATGTCTTCATAACACGAAAGTCATCGTTTAGTGCGGTTTAACAGCTGATTTCATCATTCGTCCGTATTTCTACGAGGAAATGCAGGATGCAAAAGCCGCATCTATGGGTAAATGCTATAAATGCAGTATGCAATTTGGAGAAACGGTTGGTAATATTACAACAACAAAATTGAGGTGATATTAAGCAACTGCCGAAACTGGTTTTGGGCATACTAAATACCATTTCTTAAGCACTTAAATTTCATTCTTTGTTTGTTATCACTTAATATGTTATATAATAAGTTATAATAATTTAAAATATATGCCTGTGCAACGTAACGGTATAGGTTTAGTCGCATAGACACTTAGAAATTTGTCGAAATTTGCTTTGCAGCTATTTTGCCACTGCTAGTAGAAACTTATAACGAAACGAGGTAAAATGTCAGATGTGCCTATACATTGTTTATCGGATAACTAATAAAAGTGCGTTTTTCGATCAGGAGGAGAATTGGATAGTATTCTCGTTCGGTATTTCGCCTCTTTTAGACTTACACTAGGCTAAATTGAAAAGCAGATGTCACATGGTATCCTGATTTCTATCCATTAGGAAAATAGGTGGCTTTATGGAGGAGCTAATATTAAAAAATTACTTGAATTTATTTTTTTATCCTACCCATTAATAAATATATATCTGTGGCATACACATTTTTGCATACACACATACCTATGTATTTCGGGTAGCAATTGAGAGTGAATGAAAATTTGGCGAAAGTGATCAACAATAATCATATTGATTGTGAATCAACTTTGTTAACGAATTTTATAGTTATATTGTAAAATTTCAATTTAATTTTAAATAAGAATTGAGAAGTAATTGAGTTAACAAATCTGAAATTCGGTACGCTGTTGATGTGAGAAATGCACCGGAAAATAATCGGATACAACGAACCAAGTTTCAGTCTTTGTGTAACTCATTTACCAACTTCTTACGCTTAATTAGAGAATCTTGGGAAACAAACGCAATTATAGATAACGATTTGTACAAATCAAGTTCTAGCAGTTCTAAATTACCGAACTTGTGTAAGGTTAAATAAGTTCGGGCGGTTACTTTATTTCATTTCACCATAATTATACAGAAAGGGGATTAAATTGACCGGCTTTTTGCGGTCATATTTTCTTTATACTTTCGGCGATCCTATCAAAGATTTAAAGAAAATTTACGTTTCTGAGCAGGTGCATGGTAAATTGTGCCTACATTGAGAATTACGTAATTATAACAGACGAGTAACCCGATACTCTTTATGAAGACGTTTTCTTCAATTTAGTCTTTCAAATTATATAATTTTCTGTAAACTAACGGGAAAAATAATGCTGCGGCAAAATTTATTACTGTAACCGAACCCACCTGGCGCAGTATGGCAATATCCGCATCGCATCATTGCAAAAGAAAACCGTAAAATTTTAATAAAGCATCAAATTTGTGGCGCTTTCTCCCCATGTCTCTACAGTACATATTCATGATAACAAGCAAATGTTGTGTAACTTATATATCATGATGTTATTAGATTTATTTTTTATTGAACGCGAATTTCGTCTATAATTAAACTTGTATCAGAAAATTATAGTTACATAAATCATTTATTGAAATGTTGTAGTTTTTTGTAAGCGACTAATGTTATTTAGCAATATTGCTGTGTTTAG
>SMLS01074301.1:0-37764 GCA_004785975.1 Popillia japonica
ACGAAATCGTTATTTTCTAGAATTACACAATGAAAGCTTCATATTTATCACTATTTTTGTCACCTTAGATATTCTTGTCGAATAATAATGTCGCAAAAAGATATTTTACTTCAAAACAAAATCGGTGGAACGACTAGGGCAATTCAATCTGTCGGCATTCTAAGCGCATTAACATAAAATTTATCTAGAAGACACCAGTGTCATGATAATTGAATTCGTTCTTATAATTTAGGAAATTCGAAGCGATCTTAAAAGCGTCTGATGACTATAGGGCAACCTCCATTTATTCTCCATTTTATGTTATCGCGTATAAACATAGACGTCTACCGTTTTTGAAATGCCCTGCCGTAATTTTAATAGGTTTTCCTTACCGTTTAAATCGTATTTCTTTTATTCGATTTGCTTCTGTACCATCCCCGTAGGATAATTAGTTTGAATTATGTAAGAAGCACGTCTGTGTTTTTAGGAAGTGATTATTTTTCTAAAGAAATAGATACTTGGAAGTTGTTTAATTTTACTTCATTTAATTAAGAAGAAATAATAATTTCATTAATGTTATCTTTTATTAAAATTCAATTATTTCATTTACAAAAAGCGCATGAACATGAAAAGCTGTAATTTATTGTTAATAACCCTTTGACGGCACTATTTTTATTATTATATTGTATTATTAGTTAACTTCTAGATAAATTCTAAAATAATACAATAATTGTAGTTTGATTTAAAAATTTAATTTTTGCGGAACCCACTTTCTATTATATTCAAACACATTTAAAACTTAAGCGTTTTACACTATGTAGTCTACAGCCATACACAATTTGAGTCAAACATCTTGTTTCAAATAGGTCTACTATATCCTCGCTAAACGGCACGTACATCTTGACCTTCTAACAAATATGTACATACACAATAGTTTTCCCCAATGTAGTTTTGCTTTAACATGCACTGATAAAATCTACGTACTACTGTACTAAAGATGGCATATACCATCCTTAATATTATTATCACACAATTTCAGTTAATTTAACACCATTGTACTAAATATAAAGTAGTTGTGGTAGTAGTTATGATGTATGAACTCATACCTAAATAAAGGATCTATATTAAAATCACAATACAGTTTGAATTGTAATATGAAAGATAGAATAAACTAACAAATTACAAATTAAACAAGGTACGGACATTTAGTTGATAAGCATTACGGCAATACTCTTATTGTATTCACCGCTTTTACAACTCGTCAAAGGATTCCTTTCTAGACAAAAATCTGAGAATTTGTTTCCAAGTATCGTTTCTTATCCAGATTAGATTAGATCTTCCAAATACACTGAATGGTAGTAGATTTTCTCTTGTTCTTGCTGCTAGATGCTACTCCAGGAAACTATTGATAGTTTCTTGTACAACGACTCTTCACCAGACGTCGCAATGTTTTTGCATAATGCCTGGCTGGTTGTTTGGTCCTCTGGTTTACTCCTGTAGAATAGTCCGTCTAGAAAGTATCCGGGAAACAAGAAACAGTAATAATTTTATCACAACAAATGCATAATTCATCTGATTTACTAAGACAACCTCAATTCAACTCTTAAAACTTAATTAAACACTGAGGTACTGCTGGAACTAAGTAACTACCTACTATACTTTAAGGTGATGGTGATCCAGGCTTGTAAAACTGACCGACTCAAATCTTCCTTATTTCAGGGCGCTCTTTGTTCTACTTCTACTTTTTTAATCCCCATATGCTTTCTATGAAACTAAGACCTGGGAAAGCTACTGGATGGAATTGTTGACAGGTTTTGTTCTTGCATCCAACCTATAGTGTACGCAGAAGTATATTATCCTATTGAAAACGCAACTCTGTATACAAAGCATAAGCGGTTTCAAGAAAGAATCCATTAAGAATTTCAGAATACTTTGCACAGTGCCATCAATTATATACATAGAGGGGCATAGCAACGCGTTGAGAGATTGCTCTCCAAACCATTATTTTAATGGGAAATTTGAACGATAATACTTTTTAGATGATTGGCACCAAACTGACAACAACTATAATGATCGTCTTGAAAACGTTGGCAAAAATTTATTGTTTGTTGCTGTTGTAGAGGTACCATTCCAAGAATTTTTTTTTTATTTTCTTGTTAAGTAATTAAGTAACGTTGTCTTTTCAGTGAAATCCGGACGGTGTCTCGCGCGGTCTTACAGAAATTAGTCCATGGTTCATGTCTCTCTCATCCTTTATTCTGTTTATTGTCTCATATACTGTACTTTTTCTGAATTTAATCAATTGCATTTTTCAACGTTTTGAACACCTATACAAATGTTTCACCAGCTTTCTTTTTTCTACTTACGACATTATTTCCCAAATATTACACCTCTAACCAATTACTATTTGACAGCTGATGTTGTTGATCTTGGCCATGGCCTACTGTCGCTACAACTTATTTAATGCATTATTGCATTAGGATGTAACATAAAGGAAATATATTAAAATTAAGAAAAGTAATAAATAACATAAAAGCAAGACATGCATTAAGAGCTATTCATTATTCAATTCACTGGAAATTGAACTATCAAAACCAGAATAGAATACAGGAGACAGAGAGGATTGTTTTATATATTGAAAAAACCGTCTTTGAGTTTGCGAAACATTTGAAATCAGCTGATTGTAATTTATTGTTTTGATAAATCTAATGCTGCCACTAATCTGCAATTTCAAAGATTTCGTAGTCGTTAAGATTTATTGGTTAACGAAAATTGAGACTATTGGTTAGTTTCCTGTAAATTGATTTTGATGGACTGGTGTCCATAGCTACAATTTGCATCAGAACTTTAGACTCCTGGACACCAACCTTGAAATTTTACATTTATACTTGCATAGGTACTTGGAAAAATCGTAAAAAAAATTTCCTTTTGCAAAGTTATAGGTCTGAAAAATTATTACAACAATTAGTAGTAACAATACTTCCTTGAAAGTTATAGCTCTTTTCTTTATAACTTCAGTTTTGTTCTAAAATTACCTCGCTTAAATGTACTGCATTTCCAACTGCAATAATTTTTAAACACTCCGCCATCGTGATTTGCATTTATATAATATCCTCGGTGGATAGATTTCTTGATAATAAGCGCAATAAAGGAAAATAACGCTAAAAATTTGTTCTTTCTGCATGTCGAAACCTTCTTTCATGCTTGATTATATCGGACTTTAGATACTAGAGACTACAGAGGGTTGGCAACAATACTACATATGTACATATGAAAATGAAATAACACAAACATCTTCGTCGAAATTTGAAATGTTAACGAAATGTCGGTGGACCAAACTGAGCTTATCATCTACACATATTTTCCAGCCCCATGGCAATTCTCTAGAGAAATTGTATAACACTCACCCCACTACTAATAACGATCACGAGATCAAATATGTACATATGTATGTTTATCAAAGTGGAACTAAATTTCATTTGTCTGTGTTGTTACGTATGAAATCATTTATTTAATACATATACACCCTTATTTACAAAATATGTCAGTTTCATAATTAAATGATGTGTTTCTATGCTTTGATGATTGATAATTATTATCAAACAGCGTAAGCGTCAAATAAAGAAACACATGTTACGGCATCATAATTATTTGTAGATGTTGCAAATATGAAATTTTGCGATTATCGTTTAATATTTCGATAACCCTACATTGGCAAACTCTCCAAATTGTTTGTATTCAATTTGGCAAAATAAGTATTACCATCATGATATAATTATAACACACACTTTCTGTATATGTACTTTATATCGACTAAGGATTATAACTGAAACAGAACTTACACCATCTAATAAAACAAGAACCATTAGCAAAATTCTCCAGTTTTGTCTTTGAGATAAAGTTCAGATCTTTAAGGAGGTACATAAAAAATATCGGTTTACAGGAAAAGCTAATACATTAATCAAAACGCAGTAGTACTAGTACTACTACTAGTAGTAACGCGTAGTAATACATCTAAATAGTAGTGACCATTCTACTACATAAAATAGAGATACCTCACTGCGTGGTTACCTGCTCTGTCTTTCTGGCTTATATATTTTATCCACGAAATAACTGAAAGAAAGTAGTCATTTATGTGCAGTACTTTTTTGGCCATTGACGCTCATTAAAAACAAACGGCAATCTATCTTTTTTCGCAAATTTTACAAGAACGAAGTCTTCCTCATTAATTAAAACCGAAAGCAAATTAACCTTTTGTCGGAATAGCACATGCAGAAAATTAAAGTTCGCTGCGCAAAGTCTGTAACCCTTGGGAGCAGCTCCTTTACCTTTGCGTGCTCTTAATTGCAAATTTTCTTCGTTCTCACCGACATAGTAGAGTTTCCCCTACAGGTTTTACGGTTGTGTTAAGCAATGGGATAGGATAATAATATTTAGCATACGCGTTATTTATAATTGTTACATGATCTCTGTTATCCCACAAAGTTTCTACCTGCGAAAACTTTAAAAGATAAACATTGTTGGGTAATAAAGGACAATGAGTTTTAATCAGAATAAAACAAAAGCGGCGTAGATATGAGACCTGTTGAAATTTCTCTACAGTAACGCAGGAGACGTATGTATATGTGAGGTTATCTACTTTATTTAACTGCGTAGTAATAAAAAGAAACAACACACACTAACGTGTTCGAAATAAACAACTTGAAGACGGTTATATCCTGTACGTAGGCAATTTATGCTTTATACGAGCAGCAGTAGATTTCTAGCGCTAACGGATTTCAGTTCTTTACAGTAAGAAACATTCTAGATTTACTGTAAAAAAAAATGAATAGATTTACGTTTTATTTACCATAATTATATTATACTGTATTCTGGTTTACCCAAGTACCTCTTTATTACCAGCACAGAAGCTAATTTAATGTTGACTTTACTGAATCGAATATTGTCATCAGATGTTTGCATTTACTTTAGTTTTTTTTTGTTTCCGTTAAACTAGTTTGAGGAAATATATACATATATTCAGAAGCTTTTTCTATGATATATTTTTCTGGTACCTTTTGTTGGTGGAAGTGCCGGGCAACGACTACGATACCTTTCCCACACCAAAGGAAAGTGCA
This sequence comes from Popillia japonica, assembly GCA_004785975.1. Taxonomy (NCBI): domain Eukaryota; kingdom Metazoa; phylum Arthropoda; class Insecta; order Coleoptera; family Scarabaeidae; genus Popillia; species Popillia japonica. The sequence continues at coordinate 5,097 of SMLS01074301.1, forward strand.
GTTTCTAAAGAAAAATCCAACAAGTACACAATGATTTGACTTAAAAGTAAAACGACAATCTCAGGATAAAAAACTGAAAATAATATGCATTTACTGCTATTAGACTATTTATTCGCTGCTTGCGGTGATAACCAAAGATGGGGTCCCGCTATTAACTTTTTTTTATTCTTTTGATACAGTATAATAGCTGTGTTTCAAAGATAGTATATTCGGTAAATAAAATTATAGGTATTGTAGTACGTAGTTGCAAACATTTCACCAATGCGTTTATTTTAAAAGTGCTTTGTTACTCTCTTTACATACAAAAATTGAATATGTTTCTGCTGTATGGAATCCGTTTTATTATGTTTACGACAAAGAAAGTTGTTGAATGTTGCAGCGGTGTTTTCTAAACTATTTGTGGTATAATTGTTTAAACGTCTATGTCTAGATGTTTGAAATGACATCTAGTTATATATGCACAATTTAATTAACTTATTGGGAAATTAAAACAGATTCAAAATCCTAAATGTTTCAAACATAGTTATAACTAGAAGATGGTTTTGGGAAAATAGAGAAAACTCTCATATTCAATAATCAGTTTGAAACGTGCCGCCACTGGAATTTCTAAATTACACTGGCTTTGTTTATCATATTTTCTCGTACGATTCGCTGGTCTAGATAACGAGTTCCCACTATATAATTTTCTGTTTTTGCTGTTGATATGTCCATTGTCTCCCTTTTCTACCTCAACTACACGTCTACGGAAGTTACCTTCTCGTAACCGTAATTTAGCCGTGCCCGTTGCGGTGGCTCGTCTAAATTATCGCTATTAATAATCTAGCAACTACTTTCCCTACTAAATGACTCCCAAAATGCTGCTTAATTAATTTAAGGAACGAACGTCAATAAAATACATCTGGTCTACAAAACGATTACACTTACAAAGTTCTGTAGTATTACTCTCTAATTCTTTTAATAAAATAACGTATGTTACAGTTATGCTTCAAATATTTGATGGCTGTAGAACTGTAATCTCACTTACAAAAAAATAATATTGTTTTCTTTTTCTCTGAGTGCACCTATATTTTTATTATTTTGGTATGTACCTGAGAAGTACACTACAGAACAATTATCTTATTGTTAGTTTTAGCATATTTACTTTAACCAAAGACCATCTAAGTTGTTAGCATTTTTCATTAAACAAAAAATAATATTCTTAATCAATTTTCGTTTTGTGGTATAACTAAACAGCTAAACAGTAAACTAGCAACCAGCTAAACTGCACCATGGCTAAAATAAATACGATCTTATTATAAGCTTTAATGTATGTAATCTAGCTCTAGTTGAACTTTGCCCAATTTTCTGCATCTACACATAAGAATAAGAATGTCTGTAAACGTACATAGCTTTAAAATAACCTTTACGCTTATATTCGTTTCGTTTTTAAAACAGGCATGTAAAGAGACACATCAAAAAGAGACAATTCCTACACTTTCGATTAAACGGCCAAACTTTATTGGGTCGTACGCCATTAATGTGGCGTACTGCGACTCCCATCTGATATCCATTTTATAGCCAAAAGTTAACTTTTTACCGAGTTATGGCAATAAAATGGCTATAGGATGAAATTGAAAGCTTGAAAGTTACATTTATGACTATTTAAGCATATTCATATATTTGTGTGTCAAATAATTTCTGTTTCTGCTGAATGTTGAACTTATACAGGATTTTCCACTAGAAAGTTGTTTGTTTTATTTGTACAATACAATTTATAAAATTTGTACATAATTAGATTTTTACAACAAATATCTTTTGCAGGATTTATGACATTTTGAATCTGTTGCAGGCTTGGCATCCACAACCAATGAAGATTTTTGTTGTTTATTATGTGATCAATGGTCTTAGGAGTACGGTAAAATTATAAATAGAAAAGCCGAGACTTTGTTCTAAATGAATGCTGTCGGCACTGTAAGATCCTTGTACTTACAACGCGAGGACTATACAGATTTACAGTAACTTTGCATAGGTTATTTCTATTTATTCTCTTATGTTATATGTATATGTTATGCATTTTTGTTTTTTTTAGTTAGTTTCTGTGTGGTCGTTGCCTTGTTTTCAGTAACTGCACCGTTTTATCCCATCGAAATAGCAAGGACGGAATTTTTACCTTGCTTGGAGTCCTCATTATGAAATTTCTATGAACCAACAGTTATGTAAAATCGCTTATTGCTAGTATCATGTAAGTATGTTATACTTTCAACTACTTGCTTGATATTTTATTGGAAATAAGTAGTTTTTGCATTCGTAACGAAAATGGTTTCACTGAAGAAGAAATATTGTATTTTAACGTCATAGTAGAAGTAATGGTAAGATAGTAATGAGGGAAACGGTAATGCATCTCTCAATTACATCCGTTCATTTTTGATGGATTGGATTAGTAGAATTTTGGGCCTTCTCTTTCCATCTATCTGTGCATGGTGCAAGATGTAAGTTGCTAACTTGCAGTAGAAATGTTATTGTATCAGAAGTTTATTACGAATTGTGGATATTATAAGATGCATTGCGTCTGACGATATAATTTTATGCAATAATATTGCCGCTATTAAATAATCTAAAATCATTTATTAACAGTTTTTGAATGCAAGATATTGTACATTATTATTATCGATATTCCCATTGAAATGTTCATCTTTAGGCTGGATCAGAAGCAATGTGCAGCTGAATACAGAAATATATACTGTTTTGGTTTATGAGGGTATAATCGAAAATTGATATAGTCTTTAGGTATAAACACTTGTATGCTTTATTGCAGCGGTAATAAAACAGTAACTTCTACAGGAGTAAACTGCAGACTTGCAGGTAAATATTTATGCCCATTTCTGTTTCTTAGATAACATCTTAAGTCGGTCTACAGCCACAGGCGTAATAATAACTCATGGCCAGCCGATGCCCCCTGTAATTGGCGCAAGCTGTTGGGGGATGCTAAGGCATGAATTATTATTATTATTATTATTATTATTATGTTTATCGTTATAAAGAAAATATTAGAAAATAAATAATATGGAATCAATAGTGTGTATCTATCTATTGTCCATACATATACATGCATATGTTAATTAGTTTGACGTAACAGTGTTACCAATACTGACACATTTAACCACATTTGATTTTTTTGTGCTTCAGTTTTATTTATTTTTATGTATTTTATTTCATTTTTGAATAGCATGGTATATAGCGCAGTCAAAACCCGAAAACATTTATAATAAAGACTTGAACCCTGAAAAGCTTAACAACCGATTACTTTTCACTGCGTACTTATTTATATCTCAACCAACTATCTTCTACTTCTGATTTCCTCAAGGAAAGAACATTCTTTGTTGTTGGCTTTTGGAAAGCATTGTACTTCTGGGGTTTTGTACCGAATATTTTTTTTTGTGTTTTTAAGTTGTTTGGGTCCGTGAATAAGAGCAGCTTCTTGTTGCCATGAAGCTGATCTCGGATTCTTTTGACGACACTTCTTTAGGAACTCTTTTTTTTATATCTGAATGTACATTTCGTCGTCAATAAAAAACTATTATTATTATTATTATTATATATGATAAAAGACAGCTGATATTCTCTTATCAACTTAGTGTGAAATTGACAAACATATTGTAATATGACCACTAGATGTCACCACAACACAACATGTCATTCAGATTCAATAAATGTTATATTAGAACTATCGGGTATTTTTTAAGAAGAAGAACTAAATGAAGTTTTAAATAGAGAATACTGCTTGATTCCGACGGCAGAGGAAATAAGTAGTAAATTACAAAATAAGCAATATTATACACTATAAGGAAGGCTTTTATCAGGTAGAGCTAGATGAGCAATCAAGTACCTAATTTATGTGCCTTTGCAACACCTTTTGGTACATATAAATTTAAGAGATTACCTTTTGGCAGTAGTAGCGCTCCGGAATTCTTCCAAAGAGTGAATGAAGAAAATTTTGGAGATATACGTGGAGTAAGCATTTACTTTGACGACTTGTTAATCGCAGCTGAAACTGAAAGTGAGCATGATGAGTTTAATCAAAGCAAGTTACAATATAAAAAGACAGAAGTCAAGTACTTGGGACAAATTTTTAACAAACAAGGAATGCAAATAGATCCAAACAAAGTTAGAGCTATTATGGAACTAGAAGATCCAAGTAATAAGAAACAACTTCAAGCAATTTTGGGAATGGTAAGTTATTTGAGAAGTTACATTCCTAATGTGTCTGACCTATCTGCGCCACTAAGGGGACTTTTAAAACATAACATGGATGCAATGGATTTGGTTGGAAGAACATCACAAATCACTGTGTAAAATCAAGGCACTAATAAGTGCGGTACCAATTCTGAGAAATTTTGATGGAAACAAATTACCTGTAATTCAAACTGATGCTTCACAGAACGGATTAGGTTGCTGTTTATTACAGGAAGGAAAGCCAGTCGCCTTTGCCTCACGGGCACTTACCAATAGCGAAAAGAATTTTCCACAAATTGAAAAGGAATTTCTATAAATCGTTTTTGCCTATCAAAGATTTCACCATATATATATGGTCGAAAGGTGCAAGTTAAAACTGATCATAAGCCAAATGTAGCCATAATGAAAAAAGCTGTCGCTGACATTAACTCAGCTAGAATACAAAGAATGAAAATAAAGTTGTTAAAATATTATCTAGATGTCCAATATATTCCGGGAAAGGATATGTTATTAGCCGATTTGTTATCTAGAAATTTTATCAAGAATTCAGTGGAAGATGAAGCATTTTTTACCTCTAGCCCACGATATCCAAGATCAAATGGTCTAGCAGAATGCGGCGTATAAACAGTAAAGCATATGTTAAGAAAGTGTAATGATATGGAACTAGCGCTACTAGAATATAGAAACACGCCGATCATGGGTACCGATAAATCCCCAGCACAACTGTTGATGAGCAGACGATTAAGATCAAATATACCAATTGCGACAAATTTATTAAAACCACAAACTATAAACTATACTGAAGAAAGGTTGCAACTGGACAATAAACGAGAACTGTATAAGCAATATTATGATCGAACAGCCTTAGCAAGACCAGAGTTAAATCCAAATCAGATAGTAGTTAGGAAGACCGAAGATGAAAAAAAAATGGAAGACCGCAAAAATTATAGCTAAAGATAAAGAAAATCCTCGATCGTATTGGCTAAAAAATGAGTCGTAATATCATACGAAGAAATAATCACTATATCAGAGGGTCAAAAGGTGATTTTACGGAAAGGAAGGAAGAGGATTGGGAACAGTCACATCAGAATAAAACAGATGCCCCAAACTTAGAACCAACAAGTTTAGTGAAACGAGAGGTAAGAAAACCTTCTAAATTCAAAGACTATATAATGTGCTAAAATAAAAAGGGAGGTGTAATATGACCACTAGATGTCACCACAACACAACTTGTCATTCAGATTCAATAAATGTTATATTAGTACTATCGTGTATTTTTTAATAAAAAACTGGTAATAGTTTTACCAAATACGACACATATTGCTTAACATATGTACATATATGATTCATTACATCAAATGTTACAGTAATATATAACTCACCTTGTGGTCTTACATTCTTCATCCTATTGCCGTAATGCATGCAAAAATCTTCTAAATTTCTTCGTTTTCCGACCACTTAGAAAAAACTGTTTTCAACTCGGAAAGTTTCAACTCAAAAAAAATAGTTTACAGATTTATAAATAACAGAGATTTGAAAAAAAATTGTAAAGAGGAAATTGTACTCGAATTGAAGTCTGAAAATCTAATAAGACCGCCAACAAATCAATATTGATGCTTCGTTTGTGCAATATCGAAAAACAGAAAATCGATACAACTTTAGTTAATGTAAACGGTTTCTTTGTATACTTTTTATTTTATACAGTTTTTAGAACACTGTGGAACACACAAAAAAACTAAAGTATTGGTTCAGCCCCGTCGGTATCGCACATTAAAAAAAAGGAAGGATATAATTCTGCAAACAGAAACGGCAAAATAAACGAGACAACTCTAACAGAATGGAGGGTGTTCAACTCCATTAAGATTACTTTTTAGCCTACACAATTATTTACATAAAAACGTGAGACATATTTGAAAGTATTGCCATCGTAGTTCTGTTTCATGGTTCAAAATCATTGAATGAGAAAAGTAAAAAGCAGGATACTGGAAATTGACTTTCGGAAAATCGATTGGAACACAGTAATGAACAACTAAAACGTGAAGGGAAAAGGAAATACTGGTGGTAAACTAAAAGAGACATAGTGTGGAATAAAACGAGACATAAAGTGGCAACTAGGAAAGAGGCATCGATAAAGGAAGTAAGGATGCAACTCATTCGGTTTTACATTCGCAAGAGCAAGAAAGCATTAGGTTTAATGAAATGAACGGGTGGTAGTCGTTAACAACAACATCTCGATATTGGACAGATGTGTAGTTTATTTGCAGGGTATGAAACGGGATTGAAGTCGTATTTATCTACAGTATTGTGGAAGGCATATAATACCTATCAGTGATTCAAATGGAAACTACAGTTGATATTTTTTATTAAAGTAATTGTACCATAATAATAATTCGCAAAATCATAACAAAACTATCTATTGATATATTTTATTCATGAGCTACTACTGATCAATACACTTCTTGCAATTTAGTATAATGTAATTTTTCCTTTATTAAATTCTATTTTTAATGGTCGGCTATAAATAAGCACATACATACATACCTACTCCTGTCCGTACTTACATACTCTATATTAAACGAACTGCATACCAAAATACTTGTCCAAATATGCATTATTACTTGACAGTATTTACAATCCGAACTATTCGTACCAAGCGGCCTAGAGCGCATTTCCAACGAAAACAATGCACTACTACTACATACATCCAATGAATTTGACGTGTTTCTCCGAATCTTTTCCGTTTAGAATAAAAGTAGAAGCCTAACGCGTTTTTCATCCTATTTCTTTTTGCAAAGGCAAATCCCTTTGTGTATTTTTCTCCGTTTATTTTAGGATGTCATTTCATTTCGTAGAAATACATTTACAGTACATATTTAGCAGTGCACAAACGTTTCCACTTTTATTTTATCCGTATTGGAACTTCGTAACTAAAATGTATGCCACCGAGATTTGTCTACAGTGTAGTACAATATCAGCTTTTGTATTAAAAAAACCACAACGATGCAATGAGAAATCTACCATCACGAAAGAGAAAAGCTGTTCACAATACGAACATTTTACGACCGTCTATTTCAGCTCGATCCAAATCGAGAATAAACCAATATTTCCCACGAGGACTACATTGATAAACTGATATACAGTGTATTGAAAGTTTAGTTGAAGTAAGTAGCTTTGTCAATAAAATACTTTACGCAAAAATTGCATCAAAAACTACATATAGGTACATATATTTTTGGGTAATCATCTCAGTATACATATTTTAATATTATACAGTGAGGTCCTAAAATAACGGACAAATCCATTTTCTACGTAATTATGAATGCGATATTCGCCTGCCCCTTCAGCCAACTACGGATAATAACTACCCGTTTAAAAATTTCAAATGAAAAGTGGTAACGTGTGATACCGCGTTTAAAAGGGGTTTCGATTCTCTATTCAGCAATATCGGCCTTTTTGATTTTTGGACTTTGATACTCAAGAAAGAAGCAATTTTCAATTGTTTAGTTTGTACAATTAACGATGGCATAGAAGGAAATAAAGTTTAAAGTATTTATTATTTGCAATAATTTACAATAGTTTAAACTGGGCGCCGTTCATTTCTTGACAAAAAAATAGTCGTTTTTGAAATTCCTCCAGAACGTTGCGCTCATATGATTAATTTCATGCCTCAAAAAAGAATGGTCTGATTATTCTGTTATTTATTATGCCAGCCCACACGTTAACTTTAATAGGATACTGTGTGTGCCCTTCCCTCATCCAGTGTTGATTTTGTTTTCTCCAATACCGACAATTTTAGAGTAAATGTTGCCTCTTCAGAAAAAAAAAGTGTTTTTGGTAAACATCGGATCCTATTGGCATCTACATATGTATTTGTAACCATTTCACACAATTCTAATCTAGGATCAGGGTCATCATCATTTATTTCTTGCATCAATCGAATTTTGTATGGATGGTATTTCTCCTTTTTAAAAATTCGCAAGAGAGACGTTTCACTTATATGGCAATCACCGCCTACTTCTTTCGTCTGTGTATGTGGATTGTCCTCAACATTCAATAATACATCCAATTTCTTTTCGTCATTGAGTTTTGGTCTCTCAAGTTTAGGAAGATCCATGGGAGTCAGTCTTAATAGGCAATGAGAGAACTTTCCAGGATTAACATTTGCCATCAATTCTAGAGGGCGCTGTAATTATGGAAAATAGAGACGATGGAAGAGGAGTCGCGGATATCCTAAATTCCAGATTTTAGCAGCTAAAATTGGGAATCGTTGTATAGCACCTGTGTATATTCTATCAGATACACTTCTAAGGAAGAGTATTGAATTGAACGTCACTAAATTTAATTAAAAATAGCCAAATTAAGTTAGTTTTATAAAAACCAATATGTAAATACTCAACTGTTGTTGAGATGTGTCGCGTCATTCATTAACAGCACTTTTGCCACCATTACTAGATGGCGCTTATAAAGTCCGAGTGTGTAGTTAGGAACATTTCGTTCTATATATTGATTTTCTATGGGAAGATCTTTGACAGTTTTAAATTGTGGGAATTTTTAGTCTAGTCTACTCATCGTAGACTAGACAAATATAGGGACAACGTATGATAGATGGAAAAATATAATATAATAATAATATAGCATGCAAACCGACAAAATTATGATTTGATTACTACTCTGTCAGGATTGTAAACTAGGCCGCCTCTTGAGTCAAAGTGTGTGGTAAACAATACCTCCAAAGAACTAAAGGACTTTAAACAATTTTGCTTGCTAAGTGTTTTATTACTACATACGAACATATCAGTTGCGAATAATTCAAAAAGAAATTTTTAATTATAAACTTACGTAACACCCCAGTTACTTTTCTAAATGCTGCGTACACTACTGCGACATCCCACTTCTTGTTACATCTTGTGTACTTACGTCTAGATTGCTACTGGTGTGCTCCAAGGACTTTTCCATAGCAAGGAATACTGTACGAAGTCTTTTAGTCTCAGGAACTTGGTAATTTTGTAAAAATCTACCTGTTTTCCCTCATCTGAATATAGTAAACCGCGATTATGCATGTGCAAAACGGGGTTCGACAATTTTAAAAGCTCTACCTTTACGTACGATAAATTCGAGGAGCATTTCTCCCAGATTTACCATAAATGTAAATCATATTAAACAGTTCAAGCGTTATACAACTCATATTCGAAACATCCACTGAGTTAAGCACCCACCCGCTCCGCCTGAATTGTTTTTTCCTTCTACTGTCCCTGCTCTTTATGCTACAGTCGTTTTGAAGTGCAATGGCACGACAAATATTTTATGAGAATCATTCTAATTTTTGTTTGCGTCTGCGAGGAAATTTGCGCAAAATATTGTGGATTCATGTGTGCTTCATACGTAGTCCTTTTATGTTAAAATCAAGATGTATAATCTCATATCTGGTCCATTATTCGAAAGTACATGTATAAATTAGGCTGGTAGTAAATTTTTGATACCACAGATGCTTCTAGTTCTGCATTGACCATTGTTAAAGCCACTATTATGGAGTCCATGTCAGCTGTGTTTGAAGACATTTAGTTTTATGGCCTCTCTTACTTTATAATGATCGGCCGCCTTACTACAACGTTTAGTCTTATCAGAGAAAAACATTAATTACGCAAAACCTGATAATATACGCCAAAAAGGTTTAGTACTTGCATGGAGTATCTACTAATTTTGTTTCTAAAATAACGAATAAATAGGTAACTATATCTAGCCAGAATATGTTTTTCTTAAATGACTAAAAGTAACATAATTTATGTAATCAATTATCTTGAAAGAGTTATTCAAATCTTTGAAATTGAAATTAGCATACAGATACATAGAATCTGTATACATTTTGAATAGCTAACTGTTGTACCACTTTAATCTAAGTTCATAAACTCAATTTGCCTAAAATTCCAGTAAAGCTGGATCTTACATGTACCACATAACATATGTACATCCACTTTAGAGCAAATGTGGCAATTCTTGGCGTTAGAAAGTCCTACCTTTCTTAGCGGCAACACTGTAACGAATGTTTCGAATGTATTGCAACTTTGGCAAGAGAGTATAAAATGTATTTTATGAGAAGCTCAAATAACTGTTTTATCTTATTCTCAACTTTTAATTGCATCCCATCCTTATAAAATTAAAAGTACAAGAGACGAAAACAGTAAAATGTTTATACATAATTTTATTTTAAGCTTACAAAATACTTTGAATACAATATAAACGTAACTTTGGGAGGTTTTCCATACAACATTCTTACATACAATGGGAACTATTTACATACAAAGATAAATGGATATACAATTGCACTTTATAAATTCTTTTCACGATTAAAATCTAAAACAATTAAATAATATATAAAATCATAAATAATATTTTATATGAGTATTATAAACATTTTTTAAATACGTTTACATTGGAAATTTTTATTTAGTTTACAAGTTTGTTTTTTATATATAAATTAGTATAGTATGAAATGTAACAGAGAAAATGTACCTACATGTAAAAATCATATTCAATAAATCCACTGAATATGCTATAAATTTATCCCATCGAGCACATTGATGTTGAAGTAATACTATGTGCAAGGCATGAAATGCTGATTTGTTGCTAATATACAAAGGAATGTTATTGTTGTTATAATTTGGGTAGATACATCTATATACAGTACAAGTAAGTATTGCAAGAAATTGTATTTGCTCCATTTTATCAATGTATCTACTGGAGATGCTACAGTGCCGTTAGAAAATTTAAATTTTAAATTACTTATAAGGGATACAAGATAGTGTTGATAGGAACAGTTTGAGTATAGTGATGTATACCCTGCATTCTTAATATGTAGTTCGCCCTACAATTGCCAGGAAGCTTAGTAAATATTTTTTAATTAAACTCTGCCATCTCCCACATTCAAAAAACTAGCCCTTACGAAGTAGACTTGGTTTTAACTATGAACTTACAGCTACATACTTTGTCAATAGCAAATTACTATTGCAATATTATCAGAAGTTAATTTGAATTTTCAATGCAATCAAAAAGAGCTTGATTGCATGGAGAATTCGGTTCGTACAATTCGACATTCATTTTCCCGGATCTAGAGAAACAACGCCCATGTGCATTTTCTGTATTAATACATCATAAATCAATACGTATTTCCTTAATTACCATTTCTATACGTCCTGAATTCATATCTAACACAGTTAAATTTTACCCATAGAATGTAAACTAGGTAAACCACGACTAGTAATGCTTGATTGTAGATGGCAAGTGACACCTTAGGTTCATTTGTTAGTATCGATTGTTACTAACGAGATGGTCATTTCGCACCTGCTTGAGAATATTTGCATACTATGTAGAAATCGAAGAGCAGATTTAATATTCGCAGATAACAACCGAAATAAAAATTATTAGGTAAATGAAAATCAAAAAGGACCTAGATTCTTTTTCGTGTAGCAAAAGGTAAATTATTAAAATTGCTACCTTAATAATATTAGTTCCCTTCGGGAATTAGTTAAATCCAAAACAACGCTCTTTACTTACACAACAATAACGTAATGGCCATTTCGCTTTCTACTTCAATTTATTCAGTATATTTCTGAGGAACGGGTTCGCACTTTTACTGTTACTGGAAAATTGTGTAACTTGTGTTCGTACTGAAACAATAAAGGCGAGTTGCGAGGTAGATACTGATTTTTACTTTTAATATTTTGGTGGAGGCGCCGAGTATGTACCGAATCTATCGGGAATTAGGAGGGATAACGGCCAACTTTTTTTACATGTTTTTCTTAATTTCAATGTTTTGCACTGGAATAGTTACCAACAGATTTTATGACTGTTTTATACACATTTTCTTGGCGAGTTGTTTATATCACGAAAGCTACTCGTCCTCAATTTATCTTCTAAACATAAATAGATACAATAACATTCAGGTTTATTTAAAAATATAGAACACCAACATTTCTTGCCTCAAATCTAACGGTGTCGTTAGGTATAGAAAACTAGAGATAATAGCAAATATTCTGTTTAGGTATATATGTACATATATATAACTGTAGTACTTAAGTATGTATATTTTAGCTAAGATTGTTTCACTTAAGCTTTGTTCACACGACTCCGTAGGTTGCACAACACTACAATAAAGAGTTTCTAAAAAACAACGATTACAGGATTATCCAAAACTGAATACTTTCAGTAGCAACGCAGTGAAAGTTTGTAAAGTAAATCATTTTTTCAGCCTGGTAAGTGGGTACTTTTCCAATTCGTAGAACACTGTATACAGCAACAACTGTATAGTGTTCTTGCTTATTTATTCATGGGAATAATAATAATAATAATTTATGCCTTCACATCTTACCATGACATCTTTTGGCTAGTCAAAAGTCGTTAAAGTCATCACAATTATTGCAGTTTATAAAACCCCTTAGACTGTATGGGCAGCTATAGCAAATTCCAGGAACTTATAGCTCATGTAAAGGCGCACGATAGATCAGCAGGTCGCAGTGCAACATCACTCTCAACTTAAATTCTAAATTCTCTAGTCAAAAGTCCCTGAAACGAAGCTACAAGATTTTTCGATCATTTGTTTATTGAGAAACGATTTAAGTGGACCTATGATGTACCTAGACTTTAACATGAATATCAGTGCCTGAATTGGATGCCACAATTATTTTCAGGCGCAGGAAATCGTAACATGATGTTATGGTCATGGTCATAAGGCCACGATTGCGTAGGATGATGTGCAGAAATATGATTTTATAGTACTTTCACTCTCATCTGGCAGTCCAGATCTCACTTTCAGCAGTTATTATTTGTTGTCAAAACTTACAACACACGTTGGAGGATGGAAATTTGAGAAGCCGACTTACATTATCTTTATAGATAAAACCCTAGAGTATTTTCTGAGATATGTAAAAATGGCAATTTCAATAATGGAAAAAATGCATTGAAATACATAAAGATTATATAGAGAAATATTTTTAATGATTTCTTCTCGTTGTAGATACCAAAATAGTTGTAAAAATTGAAAATGAATAAGCTTTGTAATTGGATATCATTTTGTCCCGTTCATCTACTATTAGCGAGCAATTCTTTCGTGGCATGTTTCGGAAAGACAGTAGGCAGACAGCCGTATATGTATATGTATATGTCAGTTTTTCCGAGAGTAAATTTGGCACGCAAACTGTAGTAAAAAACAAAACATACAATATAAATTTTACACTCAGAATAACAGATGTTTCAGCATTTGCTCCTAATGTATTTTTCATGAAACTTTTTTAAATACAAGAGCGTTTAATTCAACTTTTATATCGTCGACATTTGCGTGGATGAAATAAATCTTTTGAACTTAATTTCTAACAATCATCTATGCTATTATTTGTTTGGAACTTCAGCGATAATACAATCTAAATCAAAGTGCAGAAACTTTACAAAAGTACTACTTGACAACAGATGTTGTTTCTTTCATGTGAAACTGATTTGTTTTTATGATTGACCTATAAAAACGTAATAAGGAAACTGTGAAATAAGTTAGAGATGTGCTTCTAGTTTTATGATAGCATCTATATATAAACCTTTACATATTATTAGGATATTCTAAAAGAATTCGCGTGGAAATTGTGATCTTTTTTATGATTCTAAACAAGTTGATTTTCAATATATGAATAGGTATGTTACATACGTACCTATGTAATTAAATAATATAGTTGAATAGAGACAGAATGCGTTCTGGATTATAACTTATACAGGGTTTCCCACGGAACTGGCTAGCTAGAAGATTTCGGACTTAACGAAACACTTCAGTTTTGAAAATTTTGGGTTCGCAATAATTTGGTACTTACTTTCTTCCTAAAATAGTCTCAAGTTCCTTGCACTTTCGGTTAACCGGAAGTCGTCACGAACTTTGTTATTTTAAATGAAACGTCCTATATATTATTACGTTTTTGAATTTAGCATCAATTTCTGTGACGATTATAAGTAGGGTTTTCTATACTTATCTTCAACTGATTCTAAGATATTACGATTTTTATAAAAATTTTCACATTTACCCTGTTATATTTAACTGAATAATTCTTACTTACTGTAAGTGCCAGAGGTTTGATATTTTAAAACTGCCAAATACTAACATTGTTTCATCAAAACGTGGAAACATTTTTTCTTTATATCATACAGGGTGTTCAAAAATTTATACTATATCAAACAATTTTTAAAGTAGTAAAACTCATTTTTTTCAAATGGAACATCCTGTATATTTTGACACTGTTGGATGCAAAATGCAATTCTACGTCGATTTCCTGTAACCACTCCCTATACTTATCTCCAATATTTGCTTTCTATTCACATTTTCTTTATTAATGCTTCCAAATAGCGGAATAATATTTTATCTAGTGAGCTTAGACTTTGATATTACAATAAATTATGTTCTAACATTATTGTTGTAATCGTTAACCGTTACGTATTTTGTGGCAGATAAGTATACATTATTGTGTAATTTATAAACAAAATAATGGAAAATATTGGAATTTACACAAATCATCATAAATTTATACTCCTTTAGGTATAGGGAGTGTTACAGCAAATCGATGTAGAATTGAATTCTGCGTCCAACAGTGTCAAAATATACAGGGTGTTCTATTTGAAAAAAACTAGTTTTACAACTTTAAAAATTGTTTGATATAGCACAAATTTTTGAACATCCTGTATGATATAAAGAAAAAATGTTACTATGTTTTGGTGAAACAATGCTAGTATTTGGCAGTTTTAAAATATCAAACCTCTGGCACTTGCAGTAAGTGACAATTAATCAGTTATATATAACGGTGTAAATGTCAAAATTTTTATAAAAAACGTAATATCTTAGAAACAGTTGAAGATAGGTATAGGAAACCCTAGTTGTAATCGTCATAGAATTTGATGCTGAATTCAAAAACGTAATAATATATAGGTGTTCCATTTAAAATAACAAATTTCGTGACGACTTCCGGTTAACCGGAAGTGCAAGGAACTTGAGACTATTTTAGGAAGAAAGTGAGTACCAAATTATTGCGAACCCAAAATTTTCAAAACTGAAGTGTTTCGTTAAGTCTGACAACTTCTAGCTAGGCAGTTCCGTGGGAAACCCTGTATTTTATGATGTGTGTCTATATTCTCAATACAAAAGACAAGTGATATAACGATATACGTGTGTTGTAATTCTATTCATCCCGCTTGTTTTTAATTCTCTTTTTCTAGCGATACATTCCTTTCATTTAACGTATGTTGTTATCAATGCGATGTTTAATTCAATACTATTACCTTTGGCGATTTGATTTTCTAAACTGTATATGAATGCTTGCAATCCAATATTTCTTTCATTTGCTACACATCAAACTCGACTTGTATGAATCAGCCTCATGATACCATTTGGCTTCAATTCTTAGAGAAAGCACCGAAAAAAAATTAGAAAAGCACGAAACAAATGGTACCCATCATACTAAAATACTCATTTTAGCAAAGACTAAATGTAAAGTGTAAAGTATGTGGTATATGCTCTTTAGACACCGACAAGTTTTGAGCTCTTGAATCTAGCGTGTCTCAGCTAAAAATTAAACAAGTTAAAGAAAATGTGATCAATATATATAAGTAGTTGTGAATATTCTGGAGTTGAAACGAGTAGCTGACACGAGCTAATCTGGAATAGATTTTAGAAATGAACGACGTCTGCTAAATGATAAAACAAAATGAAGCCATTTTTTGCTTGCTTCTTTTAAATTAAAACTAAACCTTTAAGCTTATATACCGAACGCAGGAAAAGTCATAAAATTATTATAGCTGATAGAAAATAATGTTAGTACTTAATACGTCTCATATGTAGGTACATGCATTACATTCTAAATGTAAGTTTAGCTTATAGATTTTATGCATAATTTTATGCTTTAAGGATGCTTTCCATTCATTTATTTCCGTTTATATTGTTCATAAAACATTAATTACATTGTATCTCGTTGGTCGATTTTTTTCAAAGATTGTTGTTTACATTTATAACAAACCATGATATAATAAATATTTTTAACGGATTCATTTTAAAACTGGCATTGTACATTTTCTCTGACACGTTCTACACATGTAATATCTAATACATACAGACACACTGGATATAACATAAAAAGATAATAAAAAGTAATAGTCTAAAAGATACAAAACAGAAATGCAAAAGTTAACTACATTATTTTTCCAAAATCTGTGTAAATTAATTTCGTAATACCACGAAAAAATAGAACACGTACTAAACTTTGGTTAAAATTATTTACAACAACCTGTACGAGTGAGCTACATTTCTATACAACATACATACATATAAAACAAAAATGAACACTCAAACAAATTCACACATTCACCATTGTATCAACCTCCAAAGAGAATAGATCATTTCCTCGGAATAAGGTTTTTTTATGGCGGAATGCGCATATGTTCCTTTAATGCCCCATTCTCCGGTATACGAAAAGAGTGTAGTTTTTTATTCTAAATTATTATCAATGACTTATTGATATCAATCTCGATCTAATTAATGTCACGGTTAAAATTATCTCTCCTTCACGTAACCGGCTTTTATATGAAACAGTTGGAAAATATACCTTTCGTAATTTAATCAGTTAGGTATGTAGATGAGGATCATTTACCTAAGATCACTTTAAATGGAATTGGGTCGTAGTTTATGATGTTAATAGAGCTGAAACTTAACAGAAAAGGTGATATACTTTAGAAATCATGATCCTTCTGTTTGCCCATATTAATTAATACTCCATAATATAATATTGTTGTAATTTCTGTTAGATATACCTATACGTCGTATTTAGTTGTACCGAAATGACACTTTGCTGACCTAAAATTATGTCTGGAACATCTCACATGAAACAGCAACTATGACGAGAAATACAATCTTACACATGTGTTATTAGTTTCACCGAGATGGCCTTACAAGAGCTCGAATATAACTAAAACTAATATGAACTGAAATATTTCGTAAAAAGTTTCAATTCATTTTAATGCCTGTGTCTACTTGATAAGAAATTTTACAAAACAAGGTCTGTAACTATTATTCAATATATTGCGAAGCCTTTTTGAAATTGTATTAACAAACAAAACACATATGGTCCCTTTTGCAGTAATGGATTAATTAAGTTAACTGTTACGGTTCCCCTTTGTACCATTTTCGCTTAACGAAAGGGTAGATTAATTTGGTAATGTTATGTATGCAGATGTTTGATTTAACTTACTTTCTGTGTAATGTGGGCAAATACTTGTTGAACTCGCGGGTTTAACTGTTTTTACAAATACATTTAACGTGTAGTGTAGATGCCTTTTGCCAGAGTAGTTACGACAGGAACTATTGTATATCTTCATGAACTAATAAATTGAAAGATGCTCTATAGGCATGAAAATTATAAATTGGTTCGGTATTCAGCAACAGTTTGCTGTCGTTGCAAAAAAAGCGGTAATATTCAGTTTTGCGGCGGTAAAAATACAATATTAACTGAAGGTTTTAGAAAAACTAGGTCGGCTGTGCACTACCCTTAGAAAAGGAGACAAGCTTTTGGAATCGGGTAGGTATTTTTTGGACGACAAATTTTTCAATAAAAAATTGCGTACCAGCAGATTTGGTGTAGAATATTGGCATCAAATGTGGTGGTGGAGTGTGAAATATTGTGGTAGAAAGTATTTATATCATTTAGTAGCGAACGTACAAAAGGCAAAAAATTGGCTAAAGTACTATTACAAAACAGAATACTGAAAGAATGTAGAATTGTTGAAATCAATGGAATGAAAAAAATGTTTGCAGGGGCAAACTTATAAAGGACTATGTATCTGCTCAAGAAACTTTTAACATAACTGTTCCACAATCAACAGCAACATAGGCTAAACATATCGCCGAACGGCAGCATAAAAACTGGAATGACAAATACGTTTATATCAATCTTCTAAACAGAATCACAAGACTTTAGGACAATTGTCTTAAGCTCTTGCAAACTACGAACGCAGAACAAGATGTTTATAAACTAACAAATATATGCCTGACTTTTGATGCACATGCAGGCATTCAGATACTGACCGAAAATTCTTCAATGCTAAGATAACTTAATTGATGTCATGCTTGTCTGAGGTAAAATTAGTTATTAAGATGGATATGACCCTCCAAATTGACTTTATATTTGTTATCAGAAGTGATTGAAAACTGGTGAAGGTGACCTTAAAAGATTTGTGTGGAAGTGAAATTCAGAAAACAGAAAATCTATTCTATTTTGGTTAGCCAGAAAGGAAAATCTAGTTAAAAAATGAAATTACATAGCTTCTGATGCTCTGCAATATTTATAGGGTAAAAACTACTCTACAGAATATCATTCAAGTCGTGATTGAAGAAACCAAACGTACCTACACAAAATTGCTACAAAACTATGAAATACTGGCAAAACTGTACTGCAGACACATACGAGCTTATAGCTTATTAAGAAGTCGATACTTACAACTGAGATTGCAATGATGAACGTCAGATTTGTAACCGTAGCTTGTAAATAGTATTTATACTCTACTGCACGTTCATATGAACTTGATCCGCGCTTATGTGTTTTTAAATGAGAATTTGAGGGATGCAAGCAAAGGTAGTTGACGTTTAAAGGAGTGGGTGCAGAAAATATTTTTTATAAACTGCTGCTAGTTGTAATGCCTTATGATTATGGATTTACACGTTGAGTAGACATAAATTGGCAGTAATTGCTTTTGAAGGAAGCAGGATAATCTATGCAGCTCTATATGCGACGAGAACCAACGAGACAGAAACAAATTGGCTCTAATGGCATTTAATTTTTACGCCAAACAACTATTCGTTTATTTACCAGAATTATTTTTTTATACAAACAATACTATTTTAGTTCCTTTGGTGTTCAAGTAACTAAATGTATTATTTATCGTAGTTATTTTAGTACGTCTATTTGTACTTTAAAGGAAGTATTCTCAAAAAACTGCGAACAGAGAATTATGTCGAACTTATATTATCTCGTTTGAATTGATGATGAAGAACCCATATAACATATCAAAATTAATTTTATCATGCAAAAAGTAGAACAATTTGTTTGCCGTGAGTTTACGCAACCAATAATATAACGCTATTAATTTTCCAATAGATATTCTAAAAAGCTGTTCGGAGATATAATCGATTGGAAATTCGAAACGTGCTGGGCGTTCAACTGCAAGCATAAACGTTTGTACAGCAGCAGATGTACAATTTGATCAGTTTGGAGTTTGAATATTAGTAAGGGATAAATAATGGGCATTATGTAAAATAGACGTGACAAAATTATCTAGAAGATGCGATAGTGAAAATCCACTTAACCTGCTTCCCAATTCCATGCAAGTAATGTGTTGCATACTAGATATTTCAATATTACATCTACTAGTCTTCAAACACAGACTAATAAATAATTCATTTTTCTTCGGTTAAAATGTTAATTTTGTTCAGATTAAACAATATTCATTAATACAAAGATATTTAAAACAACATTTGGTTGATACCCAGTTAAAATAATAACCGCTTGCTGCAATAGAATAATAATTCAAA
Organism: Popillia japonica; assembly: GCA_004785975.1. Lineage (NCBI taxonomy): Eukaryota > Metazoa > Arthropoda > Insecta > Coleoptera > Scarabaeidae > Popillia > Popillia japonica. The sequence continues at coordinate 24,907 of SMLS01074301.1, forward strand.
ACAGAATCCGTATGAAAGAAGAATGGGGAGTAATTAGAGGCACATACAACAGTGATATTTCATAAAACAAAGTATACTACACAAACATACATACATGCAATATATACAAGCAAAGTCATTATACTAATGTTCTTTACAAAAATATATATATATATATATATACTCATCTAACAATAAAGGTGCGGCTGTTAAAGCTTTTCGCCGCTAATACTCATCATATTGTAGTAGGAATGATCTGGAAACCTTTCCAATTCGATGTAGTCAGTTTCGGTCATCAGTAGTTTTTCAAGTAATTGCACACATTCGGTGAACGTGGGCCTCTGCTTGGGGTCTTTGTCCCAACAATAGTACATTATATTGTAGAGCTCTCTCCTACAATGTTCCGGTTTATCCAGTCTGTGGCCATCTCTAACCTGTAAAAAAAGAAATATTGTAAATCAAATTCAACTAGCGGTTAAAACTAGACGATTTGAAACAGGAAAACGGAGGTAAATGTTAAAATGTAATTTTAGAGAAATTGTATCTATGAATGTAATTTATTTCGGGAATACGGGTAGTCAAGAACATATACTGCAATAAAAACAAAATTGCCGCATTGGTACAACAATGAAATGAACTTTAATATAATCCTCGTCAACGGCAAGTTTAACCTTTCATGACAAGAACTGTCCATTTCCGACCTTTCAAACATATTACGTAGTAGAGCTTGTATAGTGTTGAAAATACTTAGAAATTGTCTCTGAAATTGTGCAATTATTACGCAACTACACAAACCACGCGTTTTTATGCTTTTTCGCGTATGTAGAGGTATGTACTATCGAGGGCTAAAGTAATGAATCAGACTTGGAAGCGATATACCCTTCCGCAGCTATTCGACACACTTGACTACTCCCACTGGGCGGCTGTAATTAGAATTAGAGACGGATAATTTCAGGTAGAAAGATTCGCAAAAAATATAAAGCGATATATTATAATGTCATTTACAATAGTTGCATTTACTCTTTGTACTTTGTTGTATATGCTGACTAGAATTCTTAACTAGATTTCGTAAGCACAAGCTGTTTCTTTGGCAAAAGTAAATATTGTTTGCTATTATATATGGATAAAACATGTATGTTTTACACAATACAATTTTTCAATAATATGCTTTTTAATATATAATAACACGATTCTATTTATAGAAAAACGAATTGTTTCCGATACCTTATTAAGAAACGATTTAAATGAAGTAGAATTTTAATGAAACTTATTTTTTTTAATATTTACGCTAATGAATTTAGTTTTAATTTATTAAAACATAGGTATAATAAATGCATTTTTCTCATCTTTATGTGAATAGATAAGCGCACTTCAGATATTTTTCTACTTTTAGGTCAATTCAAACACTATTAATTCGATTAAAGATCATTTATTCCAGAACCTTTATAATTTATTAGGTATTGGTTACAACTTCGTCTGTGGGAGAAATTGACATTTAGTTCGTGTCAAATAATTATAATCCATTTTTGCTTTTACTACTATTTCTATTTTTATAATTGGATATTATATTTACTAACTTGTTCCGCAATGAGTTTTGTGTATGTTATTCTACTGAATTTTGAATAATATACTCTACCTTATCAATTAAGTCGTCTAATGAAATATCATCTACTAAAAATTTTGGGCCTAAAGTTATATTACTTACAATATAATAGATTACACAACCTCTCAGTTATCTTGTAAACTAGAGTTTCCAAGTACTTCAGGATTGACTAATTTTTGTTTATAAAATTATAATTAATTTAGTTCAGAAGTGTTAATTGTTATGTTATATTTTATGTTATAAGACTATTATTCCTTTAACTTCTTCATCTCTATAAAATTACTGTAAATGCTGTAATTATTGAATCGATTAAAACTTATTAAGAAAACTAATGGTATAAATGTCAGTTTTATTGCAGTTTGATGCATTACTTTTGCCCTCGATAGTACATGTGTAGATTGTAATCGCTAGTCTGTGTGGTAAACGAAGTATTATTCGCACTTCTGTCTATGTTTTGTCTAGTAAACAGTTTGACAAAGTTGAACAAATTTGAAGTAATAAGTGAGCCGATAAATATTTCCGTAGTTGCAAAACTTTCTCGGTAGTGTAACAGTATTTTCAGTCATCTTTTGTTTCGTACGTGCTATTTGGATGTGTTAACTCTGAAATTTGGCGTCGGTGCCACTTGTAAGCTTTCGACATTTGACTAATATTTGAAAAGAGGTAACTAGACTTATATAAAGTAAATATCTCGCAAACTAAGTCTTAGTCAACTTTTACGTGTAAGCTATTTTATTAATGTACTCTTTATGCATCCGCTAGATCTTCCTAAACTTTGCTACAACTATTTGCTAAAACAAAAATGTGAAACTATTACTTCTTTCACTCTACGGAAACAGAAAAATCCAACGAAATTAATATCATTCCCTTCCTAAATTAACATAGTATGGAAGACTGCGACTGGATTAATAACAGCGAATTAACTAGAGTATGCTTTGATTGCCATTTATTTAGTTACGATCGATATAAACGTTAGGGTGCTTTAAGTTTAGTCGCGCATACAAGGGCATAAAAATCGTAACGACCTCACTTTTCCATAAAATATCGGATTATAAAAAATGTTTTATGAAGAACCGAACGTTTATGAGTAAATGAGTATCTTTACTAACGCATTTTTCAGACATAATTAGATAAAACTTTCACCTAAACTTTTTTATACCTAACAAATTTACTTTAAGAATCAGTTAAAACATGATTTTGACAGGTCTGTTTTTTTTTTTAATAATTTAATGGTGATAATCCGCTAATTTATGTTTGATTATATGTAGAAAATATCGCAATTTTGATTGTAACCAAACTTCAATCGTTTGATAACTACGTTGCCTAACACATGGATGACGCGAATTCGAAGAAATCTTCTTTACTATAATGTAGAATACTCTTTTAGTATGTTCCCTTTTACATATGGTAGTACAGAACGATATGTCAATTAGTCTCTATTTAACAGTACGCCAAACTAAACATTCCCTATAATTTTGTAAAACTTAAAAAACTGAGTTGAGTGCAGTGATAAAGTAAGTACCTTCATTTGAAAAGTTTAACACTAACCGAAATTAAAGCAGAGCTGGATTCAACATTACTGGAGTCGGCTTCTTCGGTTTCAATGCTGGAAACATGGCTTGCCGAATTTAAGCGTAGTCACAAATAATAAATCCCTTATTGGACGTCCAAAAATGGCCACTGTCCCGGATATGATTGAAAAAGTCCACTGTGTCATATTAGATGACAGTGTGCACAGAATTTTGACTGACGAATTGAAGATGAAAAAATATTCTGCGCGTTGGTTGCCGCTGTTGCTCACACCGGAACAAAAATTGAATCATTTGACTGTTTCTCGCGATCTTGTTATTGCCGAAATTCGAAGGATTTTCATAGGCGTTTCATAACCGTCAATGAAACCTGGGCCAGCCATTAGACTTCTCCGCCAAAGAACACAAAAACGGTTTTATCTGAGGGAAAGGTTATGGCAACTGTATTTTGGGATCCTAATGAAGTTCTCTCTTGGTTGACTACTTAGAATAGGGAAAAAACAATTAATGGCGAGTATTATGCCAATTTTCTGCAACAATTGAACGACAAAATCAAAGAGAAACCTAGTATGTACCTCATTCGCCCTATTGCCCAGATATGGCTCTCGGCGATTATCAGTTTCCAAAAATGAAATGGCGGTGAAAGATTTTCGTCAAATGCCAAGATAATTGCTGCTGTAAATAACTATTTCAACGACTTAGATTCACCGACTTCGAATGAAGATATTGATGAGAAGATAAATTGGGAGTATTGTTGGAAGAAGTGTGTTGAGCAAGCAGAAAATTATATTGATACATAAAACGCGCGTTTCATTTCTTAGGCAATGTAGTTATCGAACGATTCCAATTTAAAAAATGGATTAATTTTATCATAAACCTAATTTCTTACAAATCATTATCAGATGAAAAGCGTATGTATGTATGTATATCTTCAAAATTACTTAATATATATTAGTACACTAAGTTTGTCACACATTTAGGCGTGCACACTTATGCCCGGTTTCTGAAACGTCAAACAGCAGTTATCTGTTTGGTATCTGGCAATTTAACAAGGACTGTCTTTAACACAATTTCATAATTATAATTTACATAGTAAGATTATAGTAATAGTTTTAACAAGCAATATAACTAGTGCAGTTGCCTCTGTAATATGCGTCATCAAACGTTTTTCTTTTCTGATTTTAAACGAAAAGTTTATTTATGTTATGTTTATTTATATTTTGTTGTAAATTTTGACGTGGAATACAGAATAACGAAGAAACATTCACGTGAAAATTAAACTTATAGGTAGACATATCTCTCAATAGATCTCTTTTTACTATTACTTTTACTTACATATTGAAAGAAAATATATGTGTGAAATGAATTAATACAAAACATCTATCTGGAAATTGCAAGATATTGTTGTCCCTAAAAACAGGTAAAATCCATTACTGTTGTGGAGGAACTTTAGAGAAATGGAGACGCATTAGTTTCCACAGGCAATACGCATATGTTCTAGGTTAAAATACAGTTGAATGACATATGCCGATTCCCTAGCAGACAATAAACGTGAGGATACTTAAATTTAAAATATTTATTATAATCATATTATATTATTTACTAAATCATAATAGAATTGAATTGTTTGGTATCTGGCAATTTAACAAGGACTGTCTTTGTTAAATCGCCAGACACTGAGCAGATAACTGCTGTTTGACGTTTCAGAAACCGGGCATTACACTTTAAGAATAATGAAAAAGTATTTTGAAAGTTTTAGGAGATAAGCTTGGTCATAAATCGTGAATAGCATGAATTATTATTAAAAATTAAAAAACAATAAGTTCTAACAAAATTACAAGAGTTCACAGAGAGTGCATTTAAACAATTCAAAGTTTAACATCAATCTATCTACCATTTACTAGGCACACAGTGACTATTGAAGCAGCATTATAAACAGCAGTATACTGTCATAACAAAGCAATTGAATCGATAATCAAAAAGTAGTACAGCTTTAAGAAACTAATTCAACTATGATTCAGCACATGTGCTACAACGCAAACTATATATAGCAAAATAAATCAAAAATATGTAATAGTTGCTTATCTAAAATTATATAACATTTTTTTTGTCAATGCTGATAACTTATAACAAAAAATTAGACATTGATATATCGCTGGAAAGAGATGTGTCTTGATCATTTGAAAAGATGATATTTTGTAGTCAGTGTTTGGTGTTTACAGGTTAAACCTTGAATGAGTCATATTCCGATAATTGGTTAAATTTATGAATTTGTGATGCCTAGAAAATAGCTGCAGAAAGACAATCCTTCCTAACAAATGTTTTAATTAATATGCACTAAAGCTTTTCTGGCACCGAAACTATTATTTAGCATAGACCCAAAATTAACAATGCACTAATTTAGGTAAGTATAGAGTCCCCATTAAGAAAATTCTATTATGTTTCTACATCTAAATGTTGACTAACAAGTTAATATCAATTAATTTGTCGTTGTGTTGACGTCACATTATTGCAGTTGCATTAACATCACAATGGTATGCTAATTACGTATTGATCTTGTTACAGGTAAAAGAGCATTAGAGTCGTTTAATTAATAGTCAGAGTAAATTCTGCTCTTGATGTCTATCTAACTTGCATTACATTATAGTATAAATACATTAGCTATTCGCCCATTTCATTTAATCTCTCAGAATTTCAGAGCTTTTAATACCGTTTTCTCAGAAATCAAATGAAAATACAGAGAACGGCATTTGTTTGAGCTAACTATGCCTTCGTTATCGACGTTCAGTTTTATATATCTGCATGATGTGCCACTATGTTTTTGTAAAAAATAAATAATATCCTATTTTGTTACATTTCTAGTGTATCTAATAACATCTAAATATAATTAATATCATTTCAATTCTATTATGATTTAGTAAATAATATAATATGATTATAATAAATATTTTAAATTTAAGTACCCTCACGTTTATTGTCTGCTAGAGAATCGGCATATGTCATTCAACTGTATTTCAACCTAGAACATATGCGTATTGCCTGTGGAAACTAATGCGTCTCCATTTCTCTAAAGTTCCTCCACAACAGTAATGGATTTTACCTGTTTTTAGGGACAACAATATCTTGCAATTTCCAGATAGATGTTTTGTATTAATTCATTTCACACATATATTTTCTTTCAATATGTAAGTAAAAGTAATAGTAAAAAGAGATCTATTGAGAGATATGTCTACCTATAAGTTTAATTTTCACGTGAATGTTTCTTCGTTATTCTGTATTCCACATCAAAATTTACAACAAAATATAAATAAACATAACATAAATAAACTTTTCGTCTAAAATCAGAAAAGAAAAACGTTTGATGACGCATATTACAGAGGCAACTGCACTAGTTATATTGCTTGTCAAAACTATTACTACAATCTTAATATGTAAATTATAATTGTGAAATTGTGTTATCTTGACTATATTAGACTGTCCTAAGTATGGTCAACTGCTCGTACCTTTGTTAGTGTCCCACTGTTGGAAAAGAAATCTTATGTGGTTTCTGGTAAGACCACAGAATGGCTCTAGTCCAATAAATCGAGACTGCGCATCTTTTTTACAAGACCGTCAGTCTCTTTGCCCGCCCATGCCCAGTGACCTAGAGTCCACATTAGTGAAACTGTGTTCCTTTTTGTGATACTTTATCATCGAGAAAAGTTTAATAGTGTTAAGTTTCTGTTAAGTTAATGTTATCAGTGCGTAAGTAGATCTATTTCCTCTATCTCACTGAAGGAACAAGTTCCTGAGATTGATCAACCGATCAGCAAATGGCAACTTGATTGATTGTTGATTGATTGATTTGCACACTGGGTACGGATCAGGTTTCATGTCATCCCCTTAACACCGCGGCCTAAGGCCTATTGTATTACTCCGTACCTAGTGAATTTCTTTACAAAAACAGGTTTGTCCCCTTTATTAGGTTTAATAGCCTGTATGGTAAATCTCTTTCCGGTAGATCTGTTGGTTGGTTAGTTTGTTCCAAAAGCGACTGTCTCCGTTGTACCAATGCAGCGCATTCAAATACAATGTGGTAGGCTGTTTCTTCCTCCTCATTGCATAATCTGCAGATAGATTCATCTTTAAAGATTCCGATTCTATGCAGGTATTCCCTTAGACAGACGTGTCCTGTTAACAAGCTCGTCACTGCTCTAAGCTGTACTCGGTTAAGAGCCAGCACATCCGCTGCTAACTGCTGGGATGGCTGCCTCATCATCCGTTTGCTGTGTAACTGCCTTTCAACGTTGTTCTAGTGTGCTTTTGTAATCCACTCAGTTACTGCACCACGTATTGCAGTCTTAGGTATCGCCAGACCCGGATCCGGTCCAGTGAATTGAGTTACAGAGCCTCTTCTTGCGAGCTTGTTTGCAACTTCATTGTCTGGTATGCCCTTATACCCCGGCACCCACACCAAAGTGACTTTGTTGTGTTTTGCCATAGTTTTTAGGTTTTCCAGGCAGTCCCAAGTTAGCTTTGAGGTTATCTGATAGGCTGCTAGAGTTTTTAGGGGCGCCTGGCTGTCCGATAAGATGTGTATCAGCTGAGCCTCTGGTTGTCTAGTCCCTGCGGGCACATATCTCTATTGCTAGTATTTCCGTTTGCTGCACGGTGGTAGATTGCCCTAATATCATGTATTCTTCATGATTTAGGGTTTCTGCATATATACCTGCCCCAGAACCTGTCGTTCTCTTTGACCCGTCTGCGTACCAGATCTGGGTCCGGATTCCAGGTTTCTGCTTTTCACTCCACTCCTCCCAATCTAGGACAACTTTGAATGGTTTATCAAAGGGGAGTTTGGGAATCATTGTATCACAGCCCATTTCAAAAATAGGGTTTGTTATCTCAGTGGTTTTTCTGGCATGTCCCGAAGTATTCTGGGTTCTCCAGTTTTCACCGCATTTCAGTCTATGTGCCCCTATTCTTGCCTCCCCCCTTATGTAAATGTCCAAGGGGGGCAGGTTTAGCATGGTCTCCATAGCAGCTGTTGGCGTGCTTTTTGCAGCACCAGTGATACACAGGCAAGCTAACCTCTGAACCTTTGCGAGTTTTGCAATCGCTTGCTTCTGTGTAACTTTAGTCCACCAAATCAGGCAACCATAGGTTAGCATAGGTCTTACCACTGCAGTGTACAGCCAGTGCATCATACGTGGTTATAATCCCCGTGTTTCCCCAATTGTCCTTCGGGTGGTCATTAGTGCTCGTTTGCATTTGTCTATCATCTGTTCAAGATGTTGATTCCATGTTAACTTCGAGTCAAGGACTAATCCTAAAAACTTTGTTTCCTGACTGAATTGTACTGGTTCGTTATGAAGTGTCGGTGGTTCTAGGCCATCCAACTTTCTTCTTTTCGTAAAGGGTACCAGGCAACTTAGTACGTAGATAAAAAAAATTGCTGTATACTGTTAGAAACCGTAAGTTATTAATTAGCATATAGTACCGCTTACGGTTTGGCATGGTCATGTATACAATAGATTCTTGGCAGTAAATATCATTAATAATCTTAATATTGGCCTTTGAACTATTGGAAAAGTTAGCTTAGTTTAGAGTTTTGAAGTGTAAGCTTTTGTGGATCACAATTAAAGAGGCAAGCCAAACCATAAACTTTGTTTACTTGAAGCGAGTTATAGAAGCTCTGAAGTGTCATTACATCCAAACGTTGGAACTCGTTGGTTATGTAAATAATTTGCCAAGAAGTCTGAACACTTGATGATTCATGAAGTTTGTTTTCCGATGAAGCATTGTACGGGTTAGAGCAGCAAAAAGAAATCCTTTAAACACGAAGATATGTATAATTTCGATCTCATAATTTAATTCTCAATAATGACAATTAGCTACAGTGATCATGAAATCCAAAAGCAATGAAACTTTTGGGTTTGTATGTAAACTTAAAATGAATCCGTCAACTTTATGTAGATTTATATACAATCACACAAAATTACTATGCGATCGAATAAACTTCTTCTAGAAAGCTTACTCCGCATATTATAAGATCTACTTGATGGTAAACGATTTTATTAATATTCAAACAATATCAAGTGTCCATGTCGTTCCTATAGACAGTTGCGACATAATTCACTTGATTAAATGTAAGCGGAAAAATAAAGATTACCTAAGAATACAGCGAATGTAGATACTGATCTTGGAATTTATTGAATCCGATCATCCGTTCAACAAGGTGTTGGCGAAAGCGGCGAGAGCTTTGTTATTTTTATACTCCACTTCGAGTTATTTCGAACTACCCCTGAGGCTATACAAACAAAAACGAATCATGTACATGACAAACATGAACAAGAATCGTTATTAATGAAAGAATAGGACCTCTTACGCCATTGAGCTTGTTAAAGGAATTTAGCCTCCTCAGATATTGAGGTCTACTAATAAAGTAAAAATAAAAACGAACGTATAAATCTTTTATGTAAGGCTTTTATTAAAAGCTTTCAATCTATTATTATTACTCTTTCACTTGTATTATGCTCTCATAATACTTTTTATACTCTCATTTTCCTAGAAACTTTGCACTTTTCAATGCAAACAAGAAATCATAAAATTTAAACGAAATAAAATTAAATCAATTAGGACTGAAAAAAGTGTCCTAAATTACAATTGCTTTTTAAAAAAATCTTCGCTTGATGCAATCCTTGTTTACAAAAATCAAGACTAAACACACAATTTAATTCTGAATACACTTTGGTGTATTTTGAATGAATTTAACGCGGTCTAAACTATCAATAAATTAATCAGTCATTAGCGGTATCTTTTTAAAATCACTGAAATACATTTATTTATTAATCATGTTACACTGCTGCAAATAATTGACGAGTACCCTCTGTATAATCTGAACGCGTGATGATACATCCATAAACTTTGCGAAGCATCAAGGTTCCGTATTGACGAGTCTATGCAGCGAGTTTCGACTTTTACTGTCGTCGTATTGAGCTGCTCCGATAAGTGGAACATATCGTGGTCATGGAGACCGAAGAGGGTGGGAGAAATCCGTGGTTCTTAGTGTGGTGCACGGGTGTTTCTTTCAAATTTGAAATTTCTGGCGAGATGTACGCGCCCCTGCGAACTGTCTGGTAGAACTAAATATAGTATTGTTGCCAAATCTGTGTAGGCTTTATATTTAAAGCAATTATAATCAAACATCAACAGAGGTTTTGATATGAAATATGAGCCAGTTTATAGCGACACTTTCACCAAAAAGAGTTTTTGTTGCTCTTATCATTAAGAAATCTATCAATAATTGTGATTAACTATAAGAGGAAGCGACATGGCAACTGTGTACAATATTGAGGATACAATAAAAATCAATAAAAATGCAAATCATGATGACGTAGTGCTTTGAGGTTATGAACAAAAGAAGCACAAGTTCCGGGTAAGTTTCGTTATTATCAATTGTTGTTTTATTTTATTAATTGTTATAGTAATTTGGAGAATTTATTTGGTGTCATACGTCAGTGCGGTGGTCTTAATACACATACAAGTTGTCATCAGTTTATTGCCAATTTTAAAACTTGTATTCTTCTATAATTTAGTCTTCTCGGTGGCGACGAAGACCCGATCAGTGGAGGAGCAAGTCCTGGATGCTTCACCAGGACAATGCGCCCGCCAACTGCGCCTTGTCTGTGAAGGCGTTCTTCACAAAATACGGCATCACCGTGTTGGAACACCCACCGTACTCGCCCGATCTAGATCCCTGTGACCTTTTTTTATTCCCCTAGGTCAAATCAGAGCTTAAGGGGACAAGATTTGCCAGTGTAGAAAAGGCAAAAGAAAAAGTGACGGAGATGCTCGACAAGCTCACAGAAGAGGACCTCCAGCACTGTTATCAACAATGGAAGCGTATGAAGCGCTGTAGGGATCGGCAGAGGGAGTATATTGAAGGCGATAAATAGACAAATATGATTGGTGATCAATAAAAAGTTTTGTAGCATTAGTCCGGTTATTTAATTGTCACACCTCGTACCACCGAATAGTACCTAGATATTCGGTATTCGGCCGAATAGGATAAAAGCCGAATAGGCCGAATACCTAATAATAATAACTTTCTACTGTAGACAAACATTGCAGCAGATTATATATGTATACATAAAGTTTCGTATTTATGTAACATGTACAATCGTTTTCAAATTAAATACGAATTTTTCTGTCCAGTACTTTGCTTATGAAATTATTGACTTGCTGACGCAGCTGTTTAAAATCTACTCTTTCTACACAACAGAAGGTTTAACATAAATATATGCCTTTCATGAGAATAAAAATAGCCCTAATAGATACCCTAATGAATCTGAAATAATATCTGTTTTCTCACTCACTATAGGTATAAATTCGAGTTTGTGATTTCGGTGTTATTGCGTTCGTGTTCAAAAATATTCATCATTACCAAATTTATACATTTTAAGGTGTTAAAGGGAAAATAACAAGATAATTAAACGGATCTACACAAAACTGCCCTTAAAACACTACTTTTGCGACCACAGGTTTTTGTGAAAATAAATATAACAAATAAATAGAATAATGGATTAAGGGCTATAATACAATTGGGAATAATTATTGGACTCTTAAACAATATGATCGACAAATTGAGTATAAAATCTGATATAAAACAGTAAACATAGGTATATGTATACAAAAAAAATACAGTTTTGGATTTAACAAACATTAAAGCTAGTTAAGAGGACTGGATCAAGAAAGAAATCAATAAAGGACAGCGCACGAACTGTAATCAAGTAAAAAAAGTCGACAGGAAAACAACAAGAAGAAATAAACGTAGACAGGCTAAAAATACGAAAACTACGTAAACAAAACCAGGAAACCCCAAGATATAGAACACATACTACGATAGTTTACTAAACGCACACAAATGTATAGATTGCTCGCCTAAAGTCTGCTATTTTTTTCTACAACTTTCTTTATATTGATGTAATTCCCTTACAAAAATATTTTCAAGAAGTGCCTATTTCCTCGACGACATTTTTCTACTCTTAATGCGTTAAGTTTAAGTTCTCTAAGTGGTATATTTATAGTATTGTAAGTTAAAACAACAAATAATTTACAGTTACAATCAATAAATTTGCTGCAAAAATAGATTTATTTTTAAATGTAGTATATATTTTGATATGAGTGCTGTGACTTATTAATTTACTTAAGACATTGACTTTATAACTGTAATCTTATAGTTTCCAATATTTTGCGTTATTTTAGAGGTGTAGTTTGAAGACTTTATAATACCTGTTTTACCTGTTTTAAATTTAACCTCAAGCAAGCCACGAAATTATTTCTTGAAAATATTATCTTGGTATGATCTGACAAATAGAACACATCTGTCATTAATGTACACTGCTCCAAGAAATTAACGCACCATGTAGTAAGCGATAGTGACTTCGTTGTAGGTCGACTGGTGGCAAGTTCTCTTTAAAGACAAATCCAGATTTTGTCTTTATAACTGTGATAGACGTGTTCGTGTGTACAAACGACCAAATGAACGATATCCTCAGTGCAACATTGTGAATACCACATTATCTGGCGGAGGTTCGGTAATGGTCTAGGGAGCCATATCTTTGACAGTGCGTACAGATTTAGTAGTGTTAAATAATGGGAATCTAAATGCTGACCCGTACATAGTGGACATCTTCCAAGACTATGTTGTGCCATTTGCGCCTTATATCGGACCATTTTTTTTTATTAATGCAAGATAATATGCGA
>SMLS01074303.1:0-20457 GCA_004785975.1 Popillia japonica
CTCCTCCCCACACATTTCTTTTATACCTGTAACAAATAGACAACGAGTAAATATGTATAGAGACAACCACAATAATATATTTATTTAATATCTAGTCAGTTTTGCCAGTATATACATACATTAAAATATGAAAGAATTATATAACGTCTGGATATTTATAATGTGAGGTTTATAGAAATGGAATTACAAATATAATAATGTTTGCCCACTTTCAACTTCTAAGGTTATTCTTCGAATGCAAATAGAATGATACGATAAACCGTGAGATTTGTTATTTATTGCGCATTACAACATAGTCCCTAATTTTATTTATAATTTTTTGATTATATTCGCATTATAATAATAATCCCAAAATTGTATAAAATAAATGGGAAATATTACGCATTTATATTAAGTAACCGCATAAGCCTGATATAAATTCTATTATATGTTTTACTACATATATTGTTATTGTTTACAGGACCACCAAGAACTTCCTGTAATAAACATGCTCCTTGACTTGAGTGATCCAAAATCGAGAAGTCTGTTCAGACACATAAATTTTCATTGATATACAATCGCAATAGTCTAGTAACTATGCAACCAAGACAAAATTAATAGAATTGAATGCTGTGGTCTTATGATTATCCGAATCGGCCAGACATCAAACATATCCTTGGCATGAATGACGAAGTACATTTGTCCTATCAAATATTTGTCAAATATTTATAAACGATTTTATGGTAGATATACCATTTCATTACTTAGAATAATTGACTCTTACTTTTTGGATTCAATGATCAGACACTGGCACTTAATGCTGTGTGCCATGTTCAAATACTGCAGACATTAATTTATTTTAAATTGCACCAAAATCGATATATTATCAATTTCATTAAGACAGGTCAACAGATTATAGGGCGGGAAGAAGCATTGGGGAGAGTTGGGTAAAACAAGAAAACATTTTTTTAATGTTGGTATATTCTTGTTTCATATTTTTGCTTAGGTGTTGCCGTTTCTATATAAATCAATATTCTTATGATTTGGTAATCAATGTAATGATGAGTTCTAATTATTTGCGGGGGTGTCAAATATTCCGTTTTAGCCTACCGGCTGGATAAAACGGGGTTGTTCCCAAATCTTTTTGTGAATGAATTGCTTTTCCATGAAAAACAAACACGAAAACTTGAAGATTACTTTATTGTTAAGATTTAGAACATCGAGAATAAAAAAAGACTTAAGAAAAAATAAAAACTTTGATTTTACTACTAAGGTAACTCAAACTTTTTTTCATAAATCTGTTCTGAAGAGAATGTTGATGTGTACCGCCTCAATTTTTTCTTCAATGACTCTTTGCGGTTAAACTCTCCTTTCCATATTTATTTAACTGTAGCGTAAAGGGTTGTACGAGGGGCTTCTGCTTGGAAGCCTTTAGATACCCAATTTTTACCCTCTAATACTTCGTTCAATGGTGTATATTTTATATTTATAACTGAGTAGAAAACTATATATTTTTGTTTAGTTGTATTAATAAAAAATTGACTTTGGTAATGGGATAATGTCCTGTTTTAGCCGACCGAAGCGTATCCCGTTTTACACAACAGTACATTTAAAAATAAACGATTGTCTTTTTGGTACATACAGCGATGACACTTTAATTAAAGATCAAAAAGTAGAAGTAGAAATAACATATACTCATATACTATACTCATTATTAACTGCTCTCCAGTCCAGTTGCATGAAGCGAACATTAAACAGAATAATAGAATCTCACTTTTTTCGTTCCACGTGTTTTCTCTCACAGACTTGCAGTAACTTCACTATTATATTTTGCAACACTGAGTAATAGATCATATGATTCTAATTTGCTGATCAGTGGATTGATGGTTCTCCTCATTGCTGTGAAAATGACGGTATCCCGTTTTACATTACCATCCCGTTTTAACCGACTCTTCCCTAAATATTTTAAGCAGATTATTCTATAATTCTGTCAGCAAGTTTCTGAGATCTGCTAGCTGCGAATTATGTTCGTCGGGCTTATTTAAAGCTCAAAACGCCGAATTTACAAATTTAAATGAGTTGAAATCAATGGCGATCGGTGTTGATTTTTATTCGATAAAAGGTATGAAGTGTATAAAACACTTCTTGATATTAATAGTATTCGCGGCACCACAACTGGGGCAGATATTTTTAAGGAAGTTGGGGTCATTAATAAAAAGAACCTTCGATGGAAAAACTTGAAATCTATTACAACTGATGGAGGCAAAAAATGTATGACAAAAATAAAGGAGTGGTTGGACAAGTGTAGAAAATGGCGGTGGTTCAAAACCAGTAGTCTTACATTACATCCTTCATCAACAGTCCTTGTGCGGAAAACGTTTGGATATGTCTGAAATCCTAAAACCAGTCATACCAGTTGTTAACTTTATCAGAACCACTGGGCTGAATAACCGACAATTCCGCGAGTTTGTTGAAGAGATTGGAGAAAATGACTTACCCTATCATACTGCCGGACGTTGGCTTAATTGCGGAACAGTCCTTACGCCCCTTTTTGAACTTCGAGCAGAGATCACTTTTTTTTTAATGAGAAGCATCGCCCTTTTGCCGATTTAGGAAATAGTGAATGGCTGTGGAAGTTAGCATTCTATGTGGATTTGATAAATCATATGAACGAACTGAATTTGAGATTGTAAGGAGAAAATTAGCTCTTACCTGATTTATATACCAATATCAAATCTTTCACGCAGAAAATAATACTATTTCAATCGCAATTACGTAAAAAATGTTTCACAGGTGTTAAGACATGTGAAATATTCAGTCACACTACAGAAACTGAATTCCCCGTCAATTTTGCGACAAAACTTTGAATGCTTTAAAGATAAATTTTGATACTCGCTTCTCAGATTTTGATGTCATTGCGAATGAAATTAAATTTTTTCAAAATCATTTTGATTCTGACATCGAACCTTTGGCTCCGGAAGTCCAAATGGGAAATTATTGATTTACAGTGCAGTAATATGATTTAGAGCAAATATCAAAATTCATCTTAGTTGGAATTTTATATTCACTGGTATAATTTGATAATTTCCATAAATTTGATTGTGGGTTGTTTTCTGTTTTTGCTACTACTTGCTTGTATGGGAAACCGTATTCCAAGATGAAGTACACAAAGAATATTGACAGATCAAAATTAATCGATGAACATCTTGCTCTTTTAATAGTTGGTACCGACAAATAAAATTGATCCACAAACTCCAACTACAAACTATGTATTGTCGGTGGAAAATGACAATTACATAAATCTCATTAGTGTTTTTTGTTTTAATGTGATTAGTGAGATTCATTTTAATTGTTTTTTAGTTATTAATAGGCTTAAGCTTAGATACTTAAGTTAAATTTTCTGCGTCATCACTTCTGTCGTTACACACATAAAAATATCTGGGATAAATTTTTATCCTTTCAGTTGGTGTTAAAATATAGTATTTACCCGAAAAAGTGATAGTTCTAATCAAATTGAATGTATTTGTTTTCTTTTCCCGATTAAATAACATCTAAAACTTGGAGTTACAAAAAAAGTGATAGAATTGTTGTCTAATAAAAATAAGTTTAACACCGATTTAACACCACAAAGACAGTAAGTTATCCATTACTGCATAATTCATAGATCAGGAGATAGAATATATCCAAATGTAAAACATTTTGTCTGCTTTGGAGAAACCCAACACCGAAGTCTATCCGAAAAAATGAAAATGTAATCCTAAAGGAGTTAGATTTTGTTAGATTGCACTTGCTTAATTCCCGCGTAAGCATTTTGTTAGAGAAAGAGTAATGTTCCTGTTCTAACACGAATAACGACTATTCTGTATAGTTACTTCGGTTAACGAAAATGGATGCTGCATTTTATTTACGCATCAAATATAGAAATCAAAAGAAGTGGGTGAAAATAAATAGTGATTTACTCACAAAAGAGATCATATTTAGAGAAAATTTTCAGATAGGATTCAAACTAAACACTGCTTTTACACGGTAATATTTTCAGAATAGTGAGCAATGCTAAAGATTTCTAACGCCATAAATAAGATTCGTATTCATGAAAATATGAATAAACCAGACACATTCATATCATAGGCTGTAGCGGGATACAGATGAATATTTTTTATCATCATATTTCCGCTCTTTTTAGGATATTCTGTATTTGTGACGGTTTTTATAGAAAGTGGTATACTACCTGGCAGCAGTGTCGGAGGCCTCGGTGCAAAAGTCTAAATGCATTCCTGTACTACGATTCCCAAAAGCTGGTTTCGGATATCACGGCGCGGTTCCACCGACCTAGCCTCTGGTGGCTGCTACTGACGTCAGTAGGACGGCGCGAAAGACAAACTAACTCCTCTCGGGATAACAGTTATCACCTCAGAAGTAAAGAATTTATTCTCTTTGAGATAAAATAGTTCTAAGAATAACTGTAACTCCTTTCGGGGTAACAGTTACTACATCGAAAGATTAGTAGTTCTCCTTTTCAAGATAGTACTAACACTTCTCAGGATAACCCTAACCCTTTTCTGGGTAACAGCCACTACCTCCTTCTCGAGATGAGACTAACACTTTACAAGATATAAGCAACTACCCTAGGAACAATCTTATCACTTCTGAATCTAGTACTAACACTTTTTATTCTAACTCCATTAATTTTAACACCAGAAGCGGACGGACGCGAGGGAACACCGCAAAAGTGTTGAAAAGGTGTTAGAATTAACTCCAGATTTTTATGTGTGTAAGTTTAACCTTGCAAGTAAATGAAACCGAGTAATTATCATTCTGTGGTTTCTTGTTCAACTTATCACAGAAACAGTAACAGCAATAAGACAGTGACTGTAGCAGGCCAGATTGATGACACTAGCCTTAAGCTGTCGCGGGCCAGATTAATGGCATTGGCGGGTCGGAATTTGGCCCGCGGGCCGTATTTTGGAGACCCCTGCTCTAGACTGATGTTATAGAGTAATTCTCCTTTCAATTTGATAGTAATTTGCCAACTGACTTATTCTGAGCTGCATGTTAGAAAAATTTTATGCTCGTAAATCCACACCAATACTGTATCTGGAAGGAATCCAGGAAATTTATAGTACCTAACATTAGTATTATGCTTGCAAAAGCATTAAGTTAGTACAAATAGCAATTACATCAGTAGATGTTAATAACGTCATGCATGTTAGAAATCGTACATATAGCAATTAACATACTAGGTTACTGATTTAATTAGCAAATTTCTGCAAAAATTTGAAAGGCGTCTAATAACAATATCGCGCGGCACGTGTATCATAATGTCCTGTATCTTATTTGTGATTGGTATTGTATAAACTAATCACACCTCCAAAGTGTAAATATTTATGAGTAAGCATTTCTGGTATTGTTCTGCATGTGACAAATAGTTGTTTATCGTTAACATATATGAATTTCTCGTCAAATATTACTGGATACGTCAGAAACGAATATGACGAGTATATACAAAGCTGAATAATACCTACATACTGTTTCAGAAAGTATTTGGAGTAAAACTTCGTTGCTAGTAATAGAATGTTAACCAAAAGTTTTAACTACTAGCTTGATTCGATTTTTTTTAGCAAGATAACGGTGAACTCCTGATATAGCTTTCTAAGCATATGATCATCTGAAAACGACGTAACAACAGAAGTATATGTGTACCGACAACTGGCACATTTGGAATTTTACTGTATCTGTGTAAAGTGCCTGTAACTAACCTACCAAGACCAAGAAAACTAAGAATTAGTGATGTTCAAGTTGTAAAATCAGAACAGAATCAGAGATAATTCCTTACTGATTAGCAGTCCAAATGCGATATTCAAGCGATTGCAAGTGACGTATAGCACGATTTGGAAAATTTTCCGCAAAATTCTAAAAATGTTTCCATATAAACTGAAAATGCTGTTTGAATTAAATGAGGCAGCCTACTAGGTGCCAATTTTCTTTGCGGGTAATGCCTCAGACGGAAATTCCACCCGGATGGTTATCCCATATCTTCTGGACAGATGAGCCACATTTTACTCTGAATGGTGGAGTTATTATTCAAAGCTGTAGAATCTGGTCTGCAAAAAATCCACAAGAAATCGTCACCGGGTGGTCAGTTTTACAGCTGATTTTATGATTGTACGTACTTCTGCGAGGAAATGCAGAATGGTAAAACACTATCTGCAACTGCAAACGGTGAACGATACTTGCAAGTGTTAAGAGATTATGTTACACCACAGCTACAAAAGGAGTACCACGGAATTGAGAACATAATTTTTATGTAGAATAAAGTACACTCGCATATTTTCCGACCAGTCAAAGTTCAACGTTTTTCAAGATCGTGTGTTAAGCAGACAGTTCGCAAATTCATGGCCACCAAGATCACCTGATCTTAACCCAGTGGATTACTGGTTGTGAGGATAAGTTTAAACAAGTTTAGTGTTTGGAAGACGACTAACACTACAAGAATTGCATGGATTGCATATGCAATCTCCGACCCGATCGTTAACAATATGTGTGAGAATGTACGGTATATGTACACTAAAACATGTATATTAAAAGAATAACACGTGTGTTTATCTTTGGATATACACATTTCATGTAAATTTTTTATTTATTTACATTTACAATAGGTAATTTAATAGATACCTAATTTAATCACTTATGTATTTGTTTTGAACAAAGGCGCACACGTACCCACACAAACAAATTTTACTTATTTTCGCAGAGGTGTACACTTTCTCGCAAAACACTATGTGTACAAAAATATATGTTTCCCGTAACCGTTCACAGAAAGTACAAAATTTTGAAATAGACATTTGTAAAAGCATTGGTCAATGTTTTCCTCTTCAATAAATGTAATGCTGTGATGTAGCATGCAGAAAATTAGATTTTTATTCCTACAGCTACTAGAAAAACACTACGTCTCTTGCGTTAAATATCAACGAAAAACATACTGTACGGAATATATAAACCCAAAAAAATGTGTAAAAGGTTCTTTAGTGAGTTACAAGTAGACGAGCGCATTGGAAACTGTAGACAAAGCTGCAAAGTGCGGGCGTTTATAAATTCAGAAGCGACGTACAGGGGTTCCGCTTTATTCAAGTGTTTGCTGAAATGTTTTTGGATATGTGATCCAGGATGTTCAAAATTGTTACCAGAATAATGTGCATATACCGATGTACCTATTATTTATACTGTGTTTAATTTATTTTGTAAAATTTGCTTTTCCTACCTATAGGTATCAAAAACTAGACCATAACAACTTTGATTGAACGCTTAATTATTGAATTGTTCTGATCAAGCTCCATAGCACATTTGGAAACTCCACTGCATCTCAAACGGCACCTAGAAAGCGCATAGATTTCGCAGCATTTCAACTGGATAAGGATAATCGGCATATAATTATTTTCTAACCCGTAATAGCCCGTGCCGTATATTTTTTAGTGGCAAGAATAAAACTGCTTTTGCTCGATAGTAATTTTCATTGTATGCTTCGATGAAAAGCATTATCTACGCTTAAATGGAGAAGACCGGGAAATACAAAAAAGAACACATTTTCAGCATTCTTATATGCAATAATGAAGATCGGAGATTTGAAGAATCTAAACATGCTACCATTAATGAATAGTTCATTTTATGATTGCAAAAACCTTAATTTATTTCCAGTATTCAAGCACTAGAAGCAAAACTACTGTGTTGTCGAGACAATATAAAATATGTACCTAACTACACAAAAATAAAATCACAGTCTTTTTTTAGGTCTCACAGTTACTAAAAACATCAATGCTTGATACCCTTAATCCTTGTGGTGATACGAGTAAGCGAGGATGTGATAATTTTTCATGATTGTCATCACTTTCACAACGTAAGATTAACAGTGAATAACAATATTATTTGGTAAAATCCTTCTCATTTATCAATACATTTTTGTTGCTCTATTCTTATAAAGTTTGCAAATGAAACTCTTAATAAAACTAGAGCAATTTTCATAGAAGACGAATCTCAAACACTTGAATTATGACCATCATCTTTCGTGATAATAACACTGCAACATTTTCTTTAAAACGCCTACTATGTTTCACTTTGATCGATGGACAAGTGGTTGAAATCTCAACAAAACCCTAATACATTTTAACTTATTCAAGAATGTTACCGTAATGATCCTCATTGAATAATAAAGGAAGCTTGCAAAGTAGCGGCAAAGCAATGGTAAAGATACTGCAAAACGATTCTTTCCAATTCTTCTTGCGGATTACAAGTAACAGAACCTGTTAAAAGACTACTAAGCAGATTTCATATTACACAGACAATTAAGTAATTTGGATGACAACCAATATATATTTTCCATCATAATTTATAGAAAAAGACTCAATTTAGTCTTGCAATATCCATTGTAAACAGGTATGTTATTTGATAATTGTTAGAAAACGAGGATAAAGTGTTAATCAATTTAATATAATTTGTCTCAAACATGCTGAAAAACACGCACTGTGAAATTGTTTGAAAATTAAACTTGCAATATCAAAAATAGCAATTTTGAATATTATATCTCGTAGGATATCAACAACCAGACAGCTATTGCTAATTTCATACGTATCGGATTATTTTATTATTAGTCATCCCCTCCAGATATTTAAAGTAGAATTTTAAGATTCTACTCTAACTTTTACTCTGTTTTTCTTCAAGAATCTCTTTAACGTAATTAAATAATCTTTTTAATTTCTTATAGAAATCTAAGTCGTTTTTAGTATCACAGTAAAAATATTGTCGGCTACCTTTAAGTCGAGCTGATGTACTTCCGATTTTAAACTATTTGAGATAAAAGAAAGTCTTCAACAATGAGATAGTGCGAATGCTTTCTAAAGCAAGAATTTCTTTCGGTGCTTGACGTATTGCTTTAGCTCCATCATTTTCAAAGTCAACGTGGCCAGTTGGTCAACAGCTGTATCAAGGAACTACAGTAAGGAGGAAGAAAAACTATTTGCACGTTTGAGTAATTCAGTTGCTATTACACAAGCTCGTATTTTTTGCAACAGCTTTCCACTACTAGTGAGATAAAACAATTATAAAGCAATCCTGAAATAAATTGTTATTCATGGAATTTGTTAGTTTGCCAAAACAGAAATGACACGAGAGCAGCGATTGAAAAAGAATTTACTATCGTCTTATCAACAAAATTCTTATTAGACTGATATACATATTGCGGAGAATACGTTCTTTAGAAGCTTTAAACTATGGCGATCGACTTTCATTCTTTGAAATGTATGCGGATAAATGAAAGTTTTAGTCAGTACGATGTCATGTCATTATTATTAGAAATCTGATAGACCACAGACCTGTTATAAATAAATATAATAAATAAATAAATTAGGATTTATTTCGTCCAACAGCAAGCATGCCAATTACAGGACAACAATTAGAAATTTTTTTGTGGTGTAGCGTTACAATAGTTAATCAAATACATAAACTTTATGACATTTATGATAATATTATAAACTTAAATTAAACAAAAAAAAAACAGAAAATAAAAATTCTTTATCTCATAATATGTACATAAAGTACCAATTTAATAGTCAAATTAAGTATCATTTGCAGCCAGCAAAGATGTGTTCCTAGATTCTATTACACAGAATGTACTATAGAACTTTAGCAAATTTAGAAATTACGATTATTTGCCTGTAGTTATTGAAGTTATTACGATCTCCTTTTTTGAACACTGGTATAACTTTCCCTATTTTCTACATAATCGGTAATACGGATGTACGCACAATGAAGTTATAAATAACTGAAAAAGGATAAGCAAAAGCGCCAGCAAAATCGCGCTCCAGGAAACTAGGTATTTGATCTTCACCGGTTGTCATGTCATCACCTTTCAGCTTTTCTCGCCGACACACCCCGCATTAAACGAAAGATTATAGGTAAACATCTCGGAGGCGGTACTTGAACTTGTAGAATAGTTCTTTGAAAATTTAGAGGCGAACGTGCTCACTATCTCCTGAGGTTGTGATATTTCATGATCATTAAGAAACATTGAATACAGTATTCTTGTCTGCGATCTTCACTATTCACAAACGACCAAAATGATCGGGTTATCAATTATATCGTCTTCAGCTCTACGAAGATAAGTATTGTATGCAATTCGCATTTCATGTTTTACGAACTGTCTGACTCTTTCAAATTCATCATAGTGATGAGATATTTTTGTGGGTTTCCATCTTCTAAAACATTTTTGTTTTACTTTGAGATGTTTTATAGTATTTGCATACCAAACGGGACAACGTCGATGAGTAAGTAGTATTAAATAGCAGGTATTGTCGATTACAGAGTAAAGGCGATCGTCGAATATACTGAAAATGTTGTCAACATTATCAACACATAAGAGAAATGACCAATCTCTATTACATAATTCAGAGTAAAGCAAAGGTAGGCTCGCTTTTCGGAAATTATATATACGATTACGGGAGACTGGAAAAATTGTCCGTCCTATGCAGGTAAACAAGGGAAAGATGACTATCCTCCTCGACAAACGGTTCAGAATCACGAGCACCTATTATCTGCCAATCCACGTTTGTTAACACAAGATCAAACATTATTTAGGTCGTCGTAAATGTAGCAATTGCATGAAATATCGAAGAATTCTAGATTTCATATTTCCAACAATTGCATTAAAGAGAGAGATTATAATTACGCTTTTTCCTGATATATTCATACCTAGTGCATCCAGGAAAATTTCGAAATCGTCAATATGTACGTCAGGTGGGACATACACTATCTAACAAAATCATTCATACCCCAGCTCTCATCATATATGTACATAATATCAAGAAGAAATGTGGAACGCAGGCCAGTAAAGAAAACTTAAGAAAAGTATTGCACTCAGAAAGCCTTTCATATCACAAAAGAACAAAAAAAGAAGACTTCAGTGGCTGCGAGAAGAAGCAACGTGGATCATAGAGCAGTAGAAGCAGATAATTTGCTCTGATGAAACCAAAATTATGTTATTCGGTCTGATGGAGTCATAAGCACTTGGAGAAACCCAGGGCAACGATATAAGACAAAATGTTTACACCCCACAGTAAAATATGGTGGAGGTAAGATTTACCCCTAATTAAAATGAACAATTTACTCCTTTAATGTTGAGCGTATGTCATGGAATCGAGTTGGAAAATTAAGTTTCATTGATGGTATAATGAATAAAAAATCTATAAAGCTATATTACAAATCAACCTCGTCCTTAGTGCTGATATGATGGGAAATGTATACGAATCGGTTCGTATACATTTTAGCAAGACGGAGATCCGAAGCACACGGCCAAATTGATCACCAATTGGTCGGCTCAGTTACCGGAACTTAATCTGATTGAGCACTGGTGGGTTCATTTGAAACAAGAAGATGCTGAGCAGCAATCGAGTAGTAATTCAAATTTGAAAGTAATTGCTAATAACTGTTGGGGCGTGAATAATTTTGCTACATAGTGTATGTATTAATAATGTATGTAAAAGTATGGTTTAAATTACACATGATTTACACGACATTTACACATGATAATATCATTTAAAGGTACCAATTGAGATAATGCAGATGTAGCAACATTTCTAGCATTTAAATTGCTTGACAAAGCAGACAACACTCCCCCTCCAAGTAGTCAATTAGTGAGGGTAAAATTTCTGTCCGGCCTGTATACATCAAAAGCAAAATCAAAAATCTCATTGCTAAAAATGTCTGTGTAGCCGAGTTTCCGAAAATAACACTCTTTCTGAGTCAACCAAGCCACAGCAGCTTGTGAAAACTAATTCCCTTTTGGTGCGTAATCCACGAACATTTTGATACTGCATTGTAAAAATTGTCTGTGGTTGCGTTGGACACCTCTACTTCAAAGTTGCATTAAACGGGATGTTGATCCAGGACTTACTACACCTATGTATGTATGTGCTTTAAGATTTTCGATACAGGTAAATCATCCTGCGCACAACATTTATCGATAATATGAGAGCTCGGATAATGTTGAAATTTAACATGTACCTCTTTTTAGCTTTTGTATTGCCGAATAAGTGTTAAAATAATCTTTGAATGAAATTCATTTTTGAAATCTCCTGATACCTGGAATTGATAAGCAGAAAAACAGTCCAAAAATGTGAGTTACAAAAATTGTAGACATCTATCTACGGTAGGTATATTTTTCAGGCCATTTCAGATGGCATGTTTTTGTACATAGAACGCGCTATAAGGAGGCCGCATTATAAAAGGGCTGTCATAATTTTCGCGCAATGTTAACGACAAGAAATAAAAAAAGTATTAAATGAAATATAATCTTTTCTTTAAATAAAGTATAGGTACATAAATTTAGGCTGAAGCTGTCACGTTTAAAGTAATGAGTTTTCTTAAGGAAGGCATTGTTGAACTATCTGCAACAATGTGTACAGTTGTTTTATTGGATTTGAATTGCAATAGCGAAACTGCTGTTGAAAGCCTTTCCCGTGAATGCCGCCAAAACCCCTTGAAAGAGCAAAATAATGTAAGTACAAAATAGTTTAATTTAGACGAACATACGAAAGATTCACAGCACTAAATGCTGGTCGTAAAAACTTAACGCTTAACTAAACCGCTCCAGTTTAATAATAAGAACAAGAAAAAATCTATTTAAGGGACCATACAAAAAAGTTTTGTTGTTTAAGACAATATCTCAATATTTAACGAAATATCTCAAATTTCATATAGGTCTGAGTTTTTTACATAGGTACATGCTACCAGTGGGTTTCGATTCTTATTGAGAACCATTTATATCTAACAAAAAATGTTACAACGTATAAAAATATTTTGCACTTTGTAATTTTTAATGAAGACTTCACTAGGTACTTTAAAAATACAAAATTTGATTCAACAGATCTCTATTTTGTTCTATAACTCGATGCTAACCGTGGTAAATTGATTTGGTTTCGTAATATTAGGCAAGATAAATAGCAGTGTTCAATCATTATTTTCCTCTTCGAAAAAAAATGAGTAAGTTTCCCATTGATTTCCAGTGGATATATAAATTGAAATAAACTTGAATCTTTCTTCCTTTTTCACAACAGCACCGTTTTAATATACAACAATCTTCACGCCTATAACTTGGATTATTGGTTTATCATAGATTTACTGCAGCTACGCCAAATATACAATATTTTACGTATTCCTTTGTTATTATTTGTAACAGAGTAATTACCAGCTCTAATTGTGTTTATGGTAGATTTATTGCAACTGGAATTTCAGAAACAACTGTAGACCTTCCTTTTTAGAAGTCTTGTGTGTAAAACACTTAGACCTAGATACAGTATAGAAAACAAAGCACATAGGTATGTGAGCATCATTTAAATATTATGTATAATTAAAAATTTAGGGTTGTACCTATTAGAAACCTTACTGGTTTTTCGAATCAGTAATTAAAGCTGCGAATTGGAATTTAACTTTAGGGCATTGTAGGAATTTAAGATGTATTATCTTCAGAAATAGTACAGATTATATGACTATCTCGCGTCGTTCGAGTATTATTCAGCAATTTGATGACAAATTTCATTCTTAGAAGTCACAGAAGGTAATACCTACATATATTCCGTCATTTTGTCAAACATAAGCTTTATGCTTGATGGAAATATTGTTGTTCTAAAATCTTATTAGAACCTCTTAATAGCAAATTACCTAACATATTCCTTCTGTATGTTCAGTGTAATACCTATATGCATACCTATATGCTTCTTAACAATTAAAGAAGAAATGGTTTGGAAGTTGTCACACATGTGCTTCTGCTCGAGTAGGTACAGTTGTGCAAACTATTTACTAGTTCTATATCTTCATAGTGTATCCACAAATACTTATTACCTCTACAGCTGTTGATTACAAATTTTAGTGTTTGTAGAAAAACTAGAAATAATATATTTAGACAAAACTTAGTACCAACTACTATGACATCACCCACTGAATTCATTCTATTTATTTAGGTACTAGTGCATGTACAATTGTAAACTAGCTGATGAATAGGTACTGAAATTCAATATTGAAAAATATTAACTTTTAGTCGATCTGATGAAGTTCTCGCTTATAGAGTAACTCAAACACTGATAATATAAGATAAATTAATAATATATAATCATTGTTATGCAAATAATAAATTTAGAAAATAGTTTTGCATAGTACCTATTGCTTTTTCTTCAATGTTGTTATAATGTTAATGTAAAAGAATACGATGTTCCTAGATATATTTTTAATAAAAAAAAAAGAATTTGAAAATCAATTTGTCCCAAAGATTAGAAAAATTAACAGGCTAAATCAGAAGTAATACCAAGTTATTCAACGCGACGGCATGGACAGAGTTACTCGAAGCAATTACATAGAACATATAGCAAACTTAATGTACCTACCAACCATCATTGTAACTATCACCTACTTTCAATAAATCTGTATTGCATGTCTAAATAAGTTTGGCAACACCAGATGACACTTCGCTACCAATGTTTTCCTGTTCAAAACAGGATCAGAAAATAGCGTTCACTAATTTTATCGTTCACAACACAATAACACAGAATGCACAACTATACCCAAAAAATTTCATTTGGTATAACGTCAAACCAATTTTGAAAAACTGCACTTGTTCATCACCTAATATAAATTTAGAAATTGTCTTAGTGTAGACGGGAATAATTGATAAGCGCATAAGAAATTGTAATGTTTTGACTTTCATTTAGTTTCAGTACTACCAACTGCCCAAGAACAAATGACCCGAAACTGGCCAAGTCATCAAGTTCTCCGCGGGGTACATCGTGTAAGTCGCGACAATCGACTAAAAGAGTATCAAAGAGTGTAAACCTGGCAATGCGTATGTCCTTAATTGTATGGCCTACCCGAGCAGGCCAGGAATATTGGGTTAATGAGGGCGAGGCAGCTTCAATTTAGCCCATTTAACTAGCCTATCGTTAGTACGCCGGATCACTAAAGACTTTAGCGTCAATTAGTAGCCCCCACTAACTTACCGACAGAGCCCAGATTGTTAAGCATGATGTTGGTGAAGGTCTCCAGACTGACGCACTGCACTGTTTATTTAATGAGTACTGATTTGATACTGAATTGTGAATATGTTCTTCATGCCTGAGGATAGCGGCGGTGGGTGGGGAGCCAATAAGGGTAGAACCCCCGCGGAGGCGTGGTTTCAACTGAAGGCGGAGCTTAACGTTTGTGAAGCTTCCATTGCTGCTTTTCCTGTTGAGTCGAGATATTCATCTTTGGCCCCCTCTTTTCTGCGAGACCTGGGAACCCACACCCGCGTACATCTATGACGTTCAATCGCTCAAGAGTGGCTCCGTCTTTGTGGAAGCAGAAGGAAAACAGAATCTGACTCCTTTGTGTACTAGTTGATGAAAAATATAATCAAACTATGGAATGCTTATTATGTTCCCATATAAAACCATGGATATGAGAGGTATTCTATTATAAACGAAAATCCTATGTACATAGGTATACTTGATTAAAGTATTGTAAAAAGCAGTCGTAATAAATAACCTAAAACAATAAAATTAGAAGCATACGCAGAAAACTTGGTAAAAGTAGCTCATATGTAGTACTTTCTAGGTATATAGGATATAATAAATTTCAGTGTATATTTGTCTATTCTTAAATTTCTGATAACACCGTAAAATATATATAGTATTCTAGATATTTCAATTTCATATTAAATTTATATTGTCATTAAATTTTATTTTCAAATAATTAAAGTGTTATCTTCCAATTTATGAGCGTTTCTGTCTCATTAGAGATACTGGTTATTTCTTCGTCCTTTTAGACCATGTCCCAACTTCATCCACAACCCTACAGGTATAAATATAGTTGTGTTGATTGAAATTATTAGTTTAATAAATGCAGAAATATTTAAATAAAATATTATTAACTGAAAACTGGTTCTAATAGGTACCTATTGGTAACGTGAGCATGCACGTAATTCTGTTACTCATCACTATTTCTATAGAATAAGTTCAAACCACACGAATTTATAGCACAATTTTGTCAAATCAACCATTTGATTTATTATTATTTATTATTATTTAGAGATTAACTGACGCGTAATATAGATACTGTTTTACTATTTTTTTTATTAGATTGCATTGATTGTAGATTGCAACAATATAAAAGGTCCTTTTCGTATGATGGTTCCATTCGTAATGCTGTTTTACAATAGGTACCTATATAAAAAATATGGAGTCACTTCTATTACTTTAACAAAGAATGTATTGATAACTGAGATTTAGGTACTTTAATTATCCGGTTTTTGCCTTATTCAATAGTTATTGCCTGTTTTTGACTTCTGCAGTAAATCATAGTTTGGCGGTTAAGTTTTAGACAAATACCTATGTAGGTCCTTTACTTAATGGTTGAGTTGAAGAGCAGTTGCCATGACTAGGCCGTGGCAAGGTAAATCCCACTTAGTTTTTCTCCTTAGTTCGTTGATATGTTAATGTGTATAGAAGCTTTTTGGGAGAAAAATAAACTCACGGTCTATATCAACATATGGAGCCTTTGTGGGACTTCACAGTTCTTTCAAAAATAATCTATGTAGGCAGTTCATTAACTTGCTATCTACTATTATTATACAGATTTAATGAGTTTAAAAGTCTGTTTCAAAAGGCTCTCTTGTAGAATTTACCTGTTAGGTTCAAAACAAGCAGTCGAACCTCAGTAACTAATCCACGCCTATTTGTGAAAGAAGAAACGCTCCCTACTTGTCATTAACTTATCATGCAGCAACATATTTTGGATTTCAAAATTTCTGAACTCTGACAAAAATTTGCCTTAATTTATATCTACTTCAATGAAAACTACCACTGCCGACTTCTAATTTTGTAAATAGGGATACCTATTAAGGAAATTGGCCTTTTAGTTTCCTAAATTTTATGTTATCTAGAGTTGTGCCTGCTAAATTTTAAAAAACAATCATTTTCATACATCACTATGCCCAAGATATTTTTTGAAGCTTTCTTCGCCAAGAAATGTCACTGAGATGACACACAATGCACTCGCCACGAGAAAACTTTAGAAATACAACTTTTTCTAAGAACATTTATAATACTTTTAACTAAAGAATGTACAAGCAACATAATATAAAGGTAAGGGTAATTCTTTGATCATTTAATGTTATATTGTAAACTGAATAAATACCGATTGCCTTTTCGGAGGAGCGCATCTAGTACATACTGGCCACCCTCCTCAACCTAAAACTAAGCGACAAATTTCAGTGTCACCTAGTATCTTCGTGATGTCTGTATAAATTGCTTATGGCAAGAACCCTTACTTTCAGACGTATTTTATCACAACTTTTGTTTCAATTTCATTCATATTCGTTGAATTGTGAACGTCAAGAACAATTTCATATAAGGGCAGAGACAATTTCACATATTAAATATCACTCAAAACCGGAAATAGTGTTAACTGAAGTTTTATATAATAACTATGATAGCAACTGTATCATGCTGAAAGTGCTGAAACCTTAGTGATACTAGAGCTTTGCAGCTACAAAATATATATTCAAAAGTATCTTACCTATTAAATTTCCAAGTATTCTGAAATCTGGATTTCTAAGATCAGATCCGTGTTTTTATTTGGTAAGAAGTTTAAAATCTCTTCGCTTAAGTTTGTTTTTTAGAGTTGGCAAAGTAAGATTCCTGTACAAAGAAAAGCATATTTTTTCGTATTTGCATTTCATCTAATACTATACCCTAGCAACATCGCCTGTGTTCAGACATTCTAGGACGCAGATATCTATCGCATGTAATTCTGCCTGGGATTCATTTAAAAGTTTTAAGAAATACCTACTTAATGATGGTTTCGTGTAGCTAGTATCTCTTCCTTTAATTCCATTCAGATTTATATAATAATCATGATAACAACTGCATCATAATGTAGATGCTAAAATTTTAGCTTTGTAGTGTTGGAGAACATTTTCTGTTTACTAACATTATGGAGACCATCAGTTGGGTCCGAAATTGCTATATTTATTTATGTTGACTATGTCACAATTTGCTATGTAATTTATAAATAAATAAGTACTTATATATATTTAGATATTTCTATATACTCGCCATGGCTTACTAAGGATACCTATACATTACTTGAAGATAAAATACTACAGACGAAAATGGAAAGCTACTAAGAATCAATTCTATATAATTATGAATTTAAAAGGTTGAGAGGAACTTGCAAGACACTTATTAATGAATCGTATAAATGTTATATGAAGTTGGGGTGTCTATTCTGAATAATCCTAAAAAGATATTTCGTTATATGAGACGCAAAATTGGATCTTATCGCATTCCTAGCCGCCTAACTTTCAATGATACCACAATAGACTCCCCACAAGGCATTGTCAATGGATTTAGGGAGTTATTTTCTTCTATTTATCGTCCTAGTACACCTTTTTGCTTGAAAAATTCGGAATCCAACCATTTACAGATTACTTGACATGATACCTTTGAAGATGAATTGCTTAAAATTATGTGCACCTTACCAGATGATTTACGTGGAGGTGATGACCAAATACCTAGTAAACTGGTACGTGAAGCAAGATCTTCCCTGTCAAAGCCGCTAACGCTTATTATAAACTTATCCATCAAGACATCGGAATTTCCTGATCGTCGGCGTCCCATCTTTAAAAACGATGATAATACCAAAATAGAGAATTACAGACTAATCTCGATCATTTGTAACTTTGCCAAAATATTTGAAAGTGTGATTTATTCTTGCATATATATAACAAATATACCTAACTAATAATATAAATAGTAGCAGTATTAAAGACTTTGGAGTGTACTTTGATTCTCGGCTTAACTTCTCTAACAAGATGTGTATCTCTGCATCTAGGACGTTAGGTTTTGTGATGCGTTGTTGCAGGTTTTTCAATAATGTACAGCTGATGAAGGCCCTTTATTTCAGTCTGGTTGTTAGCAAATTGGAGTATGCATCCCAAGTATGGTCTCCTCAATATCTATAAGTCCTCACAACTTTCTATCGAAAAAGTTCAACGAAGATTTCTGAAATACTTGTTTTTCAAAAATTCTGGTAATTATCCACAGCGCGGTATAGACTGTACTTATTTGCTAGATGCACATAATATGCAAGCCTTAAGTTACCGTCGTGAACTACACGTGCACGATTTGTATGGAAACTATGCAGCAGACGGATTGACTGCCCCTACCTCCTTTCATGTCTTGATTTCTTTATTCCTAGAATTTCTTCTCGTTTTACTTCGACCTTCCTACTCCATTTTTTACGAACTAACTTTCTTCAAGGATCTCCGCTAGCGGTGATGTGCAGAGCAGCTAATCTTTACTATAGCGATATATTTTTCGATTTACTTAATTAATTACGATTTTATTATTTTTGTTATTAATCCTAATTTTGTTATATACTTCAGTTTATTATATTAACATTGAAGTGTACGTTGTACATACAATATGTAGTAGTACGTAATTGGGTAATCCGTTGGATAAATAAAGATATTATTATTATAAAGAATATAGAACACAATGTATTTATGCGTTGATATAATATTATAATTTATTGAAATAAATATCAAAATTAAAATATTTAATAAATGTCATATTTTCCGTTAGTAAATTATTAAGAAACATTTCATTGTAATCATTTTACGTTTGGTAAGACGACCCCAAGAAGAATAGAATTATCGATCGAGTGATAATTGAATTTCAGTTTGTTCTGTTGTGTCAAATTTATAACCAACTAAGTTTATTGCTTTACAGTTTTTTTCCAATTTGTTACTGAATGAATAGTATGTTTGAAGGGCAAAAAATACTCAATATTATTCAACGTGTTCAATGTATTTTTTACTTTATGTTTCCATTAAATACTAGTCGGTTACATTGATAATTTACAACTACGATTAATACACATCTATGCTCCTTCTTGTCAAAACTCTAAGCAACCTAGACTCTAACCTATGACTTTTTTGAAATACATACCACACATATTGACTTACCATCTTATTCAGGGGTGTAAGACAAGCTATTAACCATTCTATTATTGGACAACCATAATTATAATTAACTTTTCAACGGTGAAAGAATTAGCATAGTTTGGATTCACTATATTAGCCATCATGAATTTTTAAATTAAAATTTTGTGTACTAGTTTGTAATTCTTATATATTTTTGTAGTTTAGCAATACGGTTTAACTATGTAGAAGTCCTTGTACTGACGAAGCAAACAAAAAAAAATTCTGTCATGTGTTAGGTAGTAGTAATAATCTATAGTTTAGTTACAACAGTATAAATGTAGTCTTGTTTCTTACAGCCACGTATACTTTTTACGACAGCAGTACTTCAACAAACAAAAAACAGCGAAAACACTCGGTAGTATACATGAAATATACAGGGTGTAAAAGAATTAGACCGACAAACTTTGAAAGAAAATAGA
>SMLS01074304.1:0-12759 GCA_004785975.1 Popillia japonica
CAAATTTAGTGTTGTTCATAAACTGCT
The DNA here is from genome assembly GCA_004785975.1 of Popillia japonica. Lineage (NCBI taxonomy): Eukaryota > Metazoa > Arthropoda > Insecta > Coleoptera > Scarabaeidae > Popillia > Popillia japonica. The sequence goes on from SMLS01074304.1 coordinate 28, forward strand.
CCAAAAGCTACTTGGTTATCCAAATTGGATTTAAGTAGTTTTAAGTGTGCTGTGAGAAAAGGAGATATCAATAGTACTTCGATATCGTAAAATTGTGTTGAGGTACAATATAGAACGGTCATTTGAATAATAAAAATCATAAATCGCAATTTTATTTTTTGGTTTACCGTGTAGTAAATGGTTTTCGATAAATTCTCTTGTTGTTTAAACACTACAACATAATATAATTTATACATATGTCAACATAAAAATAAGCATGGCTTTTTGAATACCATGTATGTATGTAAGTACAACTTACAATTAATTCAATTCTATACTTTCAGCACTAGGTTTATGGAAGTAATCGAAATATTGAAAAATATAAACGGAATCTAGAAAATATATGTACACCTGATAATATACATATGTATGTATATGTCAGACATATAAGTAAAAAATTAGAAAAATGGAAAGAAATTATTTTATTAAACTTAAATCGAAAATATTTGGCGCAAATTCCCTCCGAGACACTAGAAAAAAAAAGATATTGATAAAATATTCGTTGCAGCACAGTGTTTTAAAGAATGCATGTTGCATGTAGCTATAGCATATCGTAGCGCAGAGTAGGTGTATGCGACGTTTATTCTATGTGCAACCTCTGTTTCGGAGGTTGCATGTGGATGCTTGGAATACTCTTACACAACTGAACTGTACGTTAAGATTTTCATTTATGGTGAAACAGGTGGAAACTTATCTGAGCGGTTTCCAAATCGTCGATACCCATTCTACATTTGCATAACGGATGTCTTGTTTAGATTACGGAAAACCGGCAGATTGTTGTCATCTTACGAAAGTCGTGGACGTGAAAGGTCTTGTAGGATTTTGCGCGCTGAAGAAGACCTCCTAGACCTTGTTGACAGAAATACAGGGGCAAGTACACGAGAGATAGCACGACAGGCCGGGGTGTCTCGTAGTACGGTACACTGCATATTCAGATGTAATTTTTCCCCCGTATCACATTCAGGGTGTGTAAGATTCAACAGAAAGTGGTAGTGTAAAATAAAAATTTCTTTATCAATTTAAACAAGGTGACACATCAGCGTTATCTCATAGTTTTTATAACATCGACAGCTGTTTTTGCGATGCTTTGCGTTAGTTCGATCGAGGTAAACATTCTGCATTCATATACGGCAAATATTACAATTTATAAGGGGGGTTCTAATTTTGCATTCGCGTCGTAACTGAAATACAAGTTTTTGGATTTATATTCTACATAATTGTATCTCACCATTTTTCATATTTTTCACTTTTATTTCGAAGACCGGTCCTACAATCTAATCTACAAGTTTATTAGTTCACTTTTCTCTAACGCCAAGCAACAAACCTAACTTTAATTTTAATAAGTGCTTAAAATTTACTCTTAAAAAATCCTAAAATCTAACCAATTCAACGGAAGTTTGTAAAGTTCTTAAATGACAAAATTGTAGTCACTTTTTCTCTTGCCACTATTTTTTGCCATTACTTTTAATCAAATCACAATGACTGCATATCAACACACGCTGTTAAACATTGGCCGCTTGTTTGCATATGCAGAATGTTTATTGATTTTGTACTCGTGCAAAAATTATTAACCGCTGATTTCGTACATACACAATTAAAACAAAACTAAATGTTCCCTAATAATAGAACATGAAAATTTGTAATGGCCAACACAAAATAAATATTACTTCTAACTCTACAGCATTTTTGTATTTTAAAAGTTAGCTATGACTATTAACGAAAAACAATAAGTAAGAGCATTTTTATAAACAAAAAACTATCAGAAGAATCATAAAAATTACTGAATAAATCTTAGCTGCCTAATTGAACTAGATTAAAGGTGCATATCGCTATTGTCAGTTTTTTTCTAAGATATTAATTTATACTATACTATATAAGTAATACTTCATTTAATATTTTGATTATAAAACTTCCGAGTGGGTTTTAAATTGTTGTAAATATTAGCACTAAAAGTAATCAATCCAAAATAAATTAGAAATTTAGCATCGCATTTGAAATTCGTTTATTTCTTCGAACACTTTACATAAAGCATGCTTACCATACAGGACAATTACACATTCGAAGCAAAAGACAGTGCCAACGGTTTTATATCCGTTTCATGATATATATTTATCATTTATGAAAGTTACATTTGAAAGCATTTACCCTTTTACTACACGTAACACATTATTTAAGAATGTTGAATCCTCAAGGCTTCAAAAACGGATACATTTTTGTTTTACATAATACATTTTAATTTCACATACGCTCGGTTACCCCTTTGTCAAGAAACATTAGGAAGATAAAAGGTTTTATGTTGAAATGAAATCTTTATAATACTTTCTGTTCCATAACGCATTTACCCAATTATTCGACGTACCAGACGTACCTACTTGCGCAACTCGCAAATGTTATACTGTACATGGCTATTAGCGGTTATATAATATTATCTATAAAAGTATATCATTATTTATAGAAAGGAAATGGACACATATGTAATTTGAAGCATATTCACAAAAGGAAAAAATTCGGATTGCAAACAAAGTGATTGCACAACCACCCTAATACTAACCAAATGGTTTAAAGCTTCCACATTTTGATGATTCTGTTCTACAGTAAGGTATCTACCCACCTAAAACTAAAAATATAATCCTGTTATGTCCTGTAAACCCATTTCCAAAATGAAATATGTATAATTAACTGATATATGTCAAGCAGATCAATTAAAGTAATTGATTTCTGTAGCGAAGTTGTCAGAATTTGAAGTAAACAGAATTTTTCAAACGACATTTACATACATTTTGAACATTTTTCATATGAATGTATATACATATCTTTACGAATTTAAGTGGTTCCTCTTTTGATGTAAGCGATAACTTATTTAGAATTGCGCTGACAGTGAATTGGATACGATCTTGAACTCATCTACTCAATTACAAAGGTCCCTATGAGAATTGCGCTGATGCTTTTAGCAACACCTATTACACACAGTGACACAATCCCCTTAATCGCCTATGATGTATCAACATATAAATCAATATCCATCCTCTAGAGCAGAACTGCCCCACAGGGAGTGCTAGTATCGTGAGAATACGAGAGAAAGTAATTATTTATTACGATGTTTTTCTCATATAAGTAGGCGTTTTATCAGTATACCAGAAAATATTATTGAATTATAAAAATCACTAAAACTTCTTGACAGAAATTCCGTAATTAATAATGTGTGTGTGTGTAATATTTATAGTTGATTCATAGCAATCAATTATATTCTCCCTCTGAAATTTTGAAGTTTATTCTACTTTCACATAAAGTCTTCCATAAACTATAGTTAAATTGAAGAATCTTTACAGAATCGCAGTAAATATAATTACATTATCTACATATTATATCCAACAATGCATTATCGGTGCAGACAAACAAAATATACTGAAACTATGTTTTGAGTGTTAATGTCTTCATCAAGTTATGTATTCTACATGGACTAACTAACAGGACTTGCATAAATATGTACATACATATATGTATGTTTACACGCTATTTTCTTGATCAATATGATTTAATTTTCAATATAGTGCCTTGAAAAGGAAATAAACATAACCTCTCTTTATCGTTGTGTAAAATATAAACAGACAAAATGAGATACTATACACTACTTGACAACAAATTCAAATTCATTATAAGTAAAGGTCTGAACACGCTTCAATTTTTGTTGCTCGCACGTTATATGTATATCTCAAAGCAATGTACTGACTTAGATTATATGATGATTATTGATTAGTATTTTGTGAAGAAATAAAACGTAAACCTTCCGTACTTAGTATATTAAGCTAATGAGCACATTAAAAATTCCACACTTTGAGATTAAGCACTTAGAAATCTTAGCCACAGAAATGTTGGTCTGAACCTATAATGCATCTTCAATATAAAGAAGGTGTTCATTAGATGTTTATGGGGACGAAGTGTGACTTTGACGTTAGACTTTGACAATAAATCTTTGAGAATGCTTGTTTTCTATGGAACACTAGACAAGTATCGGTGAGTTATGTCTGCATTTTTGAAAAAAACTAATTACCTCCTAAACTATCAATTTGAGGTATAGAACATGTTGGATGTAAACTATGTAAAATTGGACGCCACAGACAACCAAATAATAAAATATGGGGGTGCCATTTGGAAAAATTAAATTATGGTTCTTACAAATTTCCAAATTTTTTCGAAAAGTTAGCGTGCCATATTAAAGTAACCACACAATGTAGACAAACAGCCGGAGCTCGCCGTATTATGAAAGCTTTTATATACGTAAATACGATAACCTAATTAATCGAGAAGAGGCAATTTTGGAATCTTCGGTGCTTGGAGGGGGAAGGGGATGTGAATTCAATGTTAAAGTTTTACTTATTCGATATTTGGTTAAGAATTATGGCCCATGTGTCACTGAAACACGTGTTCCGACTTAATTAAAATTTGTGGTGTTTGGAGTTATCGGAATTACCAGTGATTAATGCAAGTAGCTTCTGCAAAAATGAAAAATGGGCAAGGAAGTCGGAAATGCACAGTAGCTCGACGTGTCAATCAAGCCAGAGTCGAAACCTTTTCATTGAAAGATAGGAGAGGGAGGGGTGCTGAGTATGACATGGGTATTTAATAACCGGATATAAAATACTGATGATTATTATAATGTAGTCAGCTAATTTTAGAAGTTTTCCAAATACACCATTATATGATAGTGACCGGCCTGAAAGTAAGGTAGTTACATCATATTAACTTTTACAAGGAAAAGTCAAAGAAAATCTGAAGATTTTGTTAAGAAGATGAAACACTTTTAATGTGTCTGGGGCAGTCACTACAGAAAAATACTCCACTAAACCGAAGAAGCCACTACAATAAATCTCTAGCAAAACACCATAATACACAACATCGACCGTCACCTGTAAATAATAATAATAATAATATTTTATTCGTTTCGTAGGTAGTACATACGTCTGAAACATGTCAATAAAAGAAATTTAAATACATACATATATCGCTTACATTTACAACCCATTAAAACATGATATATATATGCAACACACATCAAACAGTCAGACATATCAAAAAGACATTCATTGTACCTCTTCATAAAAGAATTTTATTGCAGAATGGATTACGGGTCAAATAACATTTTAGCAATGAATTGTGCATCGGGTAACCCCTTCGGAGCGTCTGGTGTATGATTAAAGGTTTTTATACATTGATAAAGAACGTTTTTTTTTATTTCTAACAAGTGACTGAATGGTAGACACAGTATCTTATGGTAAGTACCTCGTGTTTTATATGGATGTTCTAATTCATATTGTTGAAAGAATTGCTTGTAATGTGTTTTAACAAAGACAGCACACTCTAGTATATATAATGATGGCACAGTTAATATTTTGTACGTTTTAAATATATTCACACAAGAGTCTCTTTGGTATATTGGGTGATGGTATATTTTTTTTTTTTTTTAGGAATTTATTTCAAACAGAAAAATGTGTTAAACATAAAAAAGTTTGAAAACGTCAATTACACAAGAAAAAATTGTCTTATCTATATAGTTTGTATACTAACTTAAAGAAGTAGATAGACATACATACATGTTTGCAAGAAAAAAGATAAAAAAATGACAGATCTTATGTATAATATTCATTTACAGAATAGGGTTCAAGGTCGATGAGGAACTTGAAAACCCTACTTTTAAAGGTCTTACTAGAGAAACATTTCTTAATATCTAAAGATAAGCTATTAAATAACCTCATGCAGGAATACAAAGCTCCTGACTCTAACTTTGTAAGTCTGTGTATTGGGTAACTAAATTGTTTCACTCTTGTGTCCATGTTACTAACATTAACATTAAAGTGTGTCTGAAAATAGTGTTTATTAATAAAAGTTTGCATAATAAACTGTTTTTATCACATTAGTGTCAGCTTTTTCAACCAGAACTCTTATTCCGTAACTCACACTGCTTAGTTTTTTGTTTACATATTGAACATGATCTTTGAAAGTCAGTGTTTCATCCAAGCTAGAGCCTAGAAACATTACTTGATCTACAACACTCCCGTCACTTGTACCAAATCTAATCACTGTTGGATTGCGATAATATCTTTTCGTCTTAAATAGCACGCACCTAGTTTTATTAGTGTTTAAAATAAATTCGTTCGATTTAAGCCAGTCCTGCGCTATGTCCATACACTTCGAGGCATTGGAGACAATTTCAGTTAGCGTAGTTCCAGTAATGATTATACTGGTGTTATCTGCGTAGCTAAACACGTTGCACTCCAAACTGTCGAATTTATCCGGCAGATCAGTTATTTATTGATCTTAAACATCTCTGTCGGAGGATGAAGATGCTGCCAGCTTCGACCGAATATTATACTGACATCGCGGCCCCCATGCATACACTTTTAGTTATAGATTTTCATGCATAACCCTGAGTAGACAACTTGCCAGCAAGTGCCTTCACTTGACTTCTCCAATTCAAGTCACTGTCTATAGTCACACCCAGCAATGTGGCCTGATCCAAACAGTCATGGTCGTAACCCTCAACATTGACAAGTATATCCTTATTATTACCAAATTTCAGAAGCTTCATTTATATTTAATGATAGATTATTTTCTGTAAACCCATTGTTAGTATGTGGACGTCGCCCGTCGTGTTTCGCAATTTTGTCAGTAGAGTCTCCGTTTTATTACTTCTTACTACGGTTGAAGTATCATCCGCATACATAAGAGTCCAGTTTTCAGTGATATGCGGCAAATCGTTTAAGTAGAACAGAAATAGTATCGGTCCTAAAATTGGTCCTTGTGGGACACCTATTCGTACTTCTTCCACTCAGATCTCAGTTCTTCGCCGGATTCACTGCTACCATGCTTTGATACCTTTTTGATAAGTATGACTTAATCCATTCCGATGCAACTCCTCAGAAACCCATTCTATCAAGTTTCTCAAGCAGCAGTTGATGATATACGCAGTCGAATGGTTTTGTTAAATCCATTAAGATACATATAGCTGATTCTTTTTGATTTAGGGCATCGGATATTTCCTGTAGTAGTTGGGACATTGCTCGAGTGGTGGAACGGCCCTTCAGATAACCATTTAGATCAGGGATTCCCAATCTTTATTTCACCGAGCCTCCCCGTACCAAAAATAATATTTTCATGCCTCCCTTAAGTTTCAACAAAAATAAGAAACACATATTTTTTATCAACTAAATTATTTATTTGAATTTCAAATTGGTACTTATATTAATGGGATCTTTAACAGAAGAGTACACTTAAGAATCATTAATTACTTTCACATTTACATTTCTTAGTTTTCTTTTAATTATAAAAAACCATAACATGCATCGATCATTACTTGCTCGAATAGATTTTTTTCTATTATTATCTTTTATTTATTCAAATTATATTTTTATAATTAGTAGTACCATGTAGTACTATCTAATTATAGTATCTCTTTAGTACTTGAGCCTGCATGCTCTGTACCAGTTGGTCGATTCTGGGTTCAGTCTTTGCTAAAGCTATGGTTATATCGCTATCGACGGCAAGGCGATTTTGCTCTTTAGTTTTTATTAAAACTAGAGCTGAAAAACCTGTCTCGCATAAATATGTAGACGAAAATGGAATAAATAGTTTCAAAGCAAGAGAAGCGGGTTTCGGATTAACAAGGAATCGCGTGATCCAAAATTTCCCTAACGTCAAGAGATGAAAGTCATCTTGTGAGACATCGACAACAAATGGGTTTCTGGTCATGTGCCATATTGGTGACTCAGAATTAAAATGTAGACGTACCGATTTCGCCACCCTTGATATTTCTCTACGCCCCCTATGGGGGGCGTGCCCCTCTGGTTAGGAAATCCTGATTCAGATTATTGATGAAAATATTGTGCCTCTGAGCAAACGGACTAATCCTTTTTAGCATGATTTTCTCAAATATTTTCGATATGTTACATATCTATGCTATGGGTCTATAGTGTTTATGTCCCCTTTACCTCCGGTTTTGTGTATTGGTTTTATAAGGGTAAATTTTAATAATTTTGCAAGGACACCTTGTTTTAATGATTTATTGATAATATCTGCTAAACGATGCGCCAAAATGTCTACACAATATTATATATAAGCAGAGAAGTGGAGATCTCGTCATATCCAACTGAATTTCTATTATTCAGAGCTTTTATTGTTTCAGCTGCCTTACGGTAATCTTTCTAGTATAGTGAAATTATTTTGTCTGTATATTTTACGTTTTTTGTTGTTTCAACTTGTTTTGTGTTTTATTTTCAGCCACATTAACAAAGTAGTCATTAATCCTGCCCAGTATTTTTAATGAAGGAGTAATAGTTTCACTTCTACACATGTAACTAGCGTTCACAAAAAGCTCAAGTCACTCAAGAAGGTAACGGTTTTACTTACCTTTGAGAAAAGTTTTCAAAAATATATACCTAATACAATAATACATAATAATACAAAATTCTAAACGAAATTAGCTGCCGACGGAGCCATGACTCAAATTCTTATTACTTTTTTTGTTACAATGCACAGAATGGGTGCTGGTCGTAGCTTATCCCATATGCATAGTTTGACATTAGTTATTAATGACGCGAGCGTTTTCCGGAAGATGTTTTGCGAATACGTAAACGACAAATAGAATTTCGTGATGTTACAATCAGGGGGAACTAATAAATCGTTAAGAATGCTGGGTACGGATGTTGTTTATGAGATGAGGTGCAATATTCCTTCAAGTTTGAGTTTTGTAAAAATGTGAAAAAGACTAAAAATTTATTTGGTTTCAAGCAGTTTTTGTGGCTTCTAAAGAAATTCTCAAAAAAGGGAGTACACCCGCTTTCAAACTGCTGATTCTGAAGCAACTGCTAGATTTCTCATGAAATTGTTTATTGTTGTTGTTTGTTCTACTAAAGTTCAAACCCAATAAAATTTGTACAAATATCTACTTCAAAAACTTGTAAACAGAGAAATGCCAACGTACGTTTAGTAGGAATTGATATATTCGGAAGAATGAAATATGAACATATACATATTCCTATCCGCACATCATAGACACATATGAAACGAGAGGATTATTAATTACCTGGCGATTGACATTTCGTAGCTAGATAATAATAATCTACGCCAGTATTTAACAATTCCAGATAAATAGCGATGTTGTTGCCCAATTGCACACTGCATTCGATGTTTGCAATAATATTCCATACGCCATTTTCAAATCTTGTCGGAAAGAGGTGATGATTGGTGTAAAAACAAAAACCACGTTCTTGACACATAATACCCGGCGCCTCCACCAAAAATGTTAGAATGCTTCAGTTCAATTGGAGTGTTTGTTCGGAGATAGCACTCGTTTGGCAAGTATCCGATTTCATTAAATAAAACGGTATTTCAATTTACAATACATATTTACGATTCTGCCGGTAATTCTCTAAATAGAAGACAAAAATGTAGACGATTGAAAAGTATTTCGATATGGGGAAAACGCTTTTCAGCACTAGTTAGAATGATTATAGGTAGTATTGCGGGAACTTTTGCTTTCAACAAGTTAATTGAACTTACGAAAGGATGAACTATTTCCTTGATTTACGTGCTTAAATAGTGCGAATAGTTGAAGATTCACTTTCACTTACGCTAAACATTTTCACGATAGTAATTAGTTCGTTATGGAAGATCTTAGCGGAAAGCAGAAGTAGAAATACGATATTTACTTTTTAATAAGGTATTTACAAATTGGAAAGTTTAATAAAGCACAGAAACATTAATTATTTTCGTTAGATATGACGGGCACATTTAACAGTACCCACTGTACTATACGCAATTGTGTTAAATCATAGGCATATTTTATCTGAAAAACATTGACCCCAATTAAGTTTTATGTAAATATGCTGAAACACTAGTGTGTAACAAATTAGACTATGACAATCATAATTAATCAACCCCCATCAGCACATTATTTGTAGAAAACCCGCATATGTATGTATATTAGCAAAAAGCAATGTATATCAGAATTCACTTTACCCTTTTACGCAAATACTTTTAGGATCAATTTATATTAACCAGCAACCGATGGGAAATTCACTGTTTACAAGGGCGAGGCTTAACCCAAGAACAGCAAGAAAGCTATTTCTGGTTTTTAGTCCCTCATACTCCCCAAGGTCTCTCTTTAATGCATACATGTATACTTTCTTTATATACAAATATTCTGTTCCTAGTCATACTTTATTAATTTCCGCCTTTGCGTGTAATTTAATTATGTACATTATATTGCGAAGTAAAGGGATTGTAACATACTTCGCCTTTGGCTAAATATGAGCGTATATAGACTAGATAAAAACGCACCCCTCTTAAATAATGCATGCTTTAAATTTTATGTATGTTTTCTGTTTTTCCAAGGTTTTAGGGCTTATTCCCAGAACGTAGGTGCTTTTTTTCTATTTTCTCTTCGGATTATATAACAGTTCTGGTTTTGAATGCGATTTCTTCGAATGATATTTCCATATTTTTAGTATAAATATGTGGCTAGCTAATTCCATACTGCATATTACGTTCCGCTGTGTTTGTAACAAAATTGGCCTATATAATTGCCCAATTTGTCTATCTTCTTAAAGGAATAAGGGTCATGCCTAGTGAATCGAGTCGTGACAGTGCTGAAATATCTTTTATTGAGGTCCACTAGATATTTGACTGTTCCTGCTCTAAGAATGGTGAACTGTTTTGATTAAATTTTATGGGATATTAGTTCAGTGTGAAAATTTCTGGTCAATCTCCCACTGCTGTTGATGCGCTTTTGTTAAGACTAAAAAACTGTTTTTGTGGAATTAATTGGAACTGTAAACCTCCGGTAACCTGATACCCACATAAACACACATAACACAACTGTGTTTCTTTGGACTAGAGCTCTTTGGGCAAGTAAGCAGTCCCAACTGAGTCTCAACTCAAAGGTACCTACGTATATTTTAATGTTCAGCTTGTCTGTCTGATAAAATGTATTGGCTGCACCTTCCAAACATTCCTGTACATATTTCCCCGTAGTACATAAGCATCTCTGTTTACCAAGTATATGTACTCCCAACAATAATGGATCTTGCACTATAGGTTCGCTGCCACACTTGGTGTTCAATTATCACAAACTGAATGTCATATTCAAATCTTAATATAATAGATTCTTTCAATTTGGCTCTCTCTACTAGTACTTCTTGTAGAATTTTGCAGATGGCCTACTACTAGACACTAGAAGACTGTATTTGGTTTCAGGCTGATGGGCTGATGGCTGAGGCTTTGCCCTCGCTTTTAGTTTGGTTTCTGGCTACCATACTAACTACACATATGTGGAAATGGGTCTGACTATAGCGAAGTTAGTCCAAAAAATTATCTTAAGTTGCAGTTATAGATTTTACAGTAACGATAACGGCAAGTACACAATCTTGCAGCTCTTTCCAATGTTTTGTGGAGAGAATATTCCAGGTAAATTTCTGACATAAGAAAATACCCAAATGTTTCCCTTCATTAAATAAATCAATCTCAATATCTCATAGTATAGAGGCCACTGGGGGTAGCTTCTTCCTTTTTTGAATAACAATTTACAACTATTTTGCATGGATTAATGTTCAGGTATTCTTCCAACGCCATCAAAGCGTTCAAACCATTCTGTATGTGTGTATTTACACCGACACGTTTCGTACCTATAGTGATTACTAAGGCAAAGTAGCCTTGCACTTCACCTGCCTTGATTACTTAGAAATTTGCCTACAGTATGCGACAACAATAAAGATGAAGGTACCTTTCCAGAGATATCTACATATTCCCAGCTAATACATTCAAGATTTCTCTTTTGGTCATTGACTGTGTTTCATCTAACGATGGCAGTTCTAATACCTATTGTTACTACCAATTGCAGATATTGTTATGCATTTGAAATAAGTTTATTTGTGCTTCTACAGTCACATTCGTATCAAAACAGGTTGCATACTTGATACAGATATTCGCAGCAGAATTTCCACCAGCTCTAAAGTATCAACTCATAATTCCAAATAGTCTGTCACTAGATGGTCGCAATTTGGCTGAAATTACTGAAATACTCGTAGCAAATAATGCTGGGGTTAAATAAGGCAGATAAATAAAACGCAGATAACAGCAACATTATTGTATACCACATAGAATGAAGAAGAGATAGCAACTCAACCAACAAAACATCAAAAACGCTTAGGAGAACGTACAAGAGGAAATAATATAGGAAATAGGAAATAAAATATGTTGGATGGAGAAGAATGAAAGATCATCATACACCACAGTCCTGCTTTGAAAAAGTATTATCTACAACAGCGCTTACGCTAAGTGACAAGTTTTGAAATAAAGAATACAAAAACACGAGTAACATGAATCAAACAATAGAACAATGTACAAATTTCCTACAACGCACATATAACACAACAATATATTCCTACAGCGATGTAAATATACCGATACTGTTTAAAGATAATCATCCTGCTATTTATAGACGAGAGTTTAAAACATGTTCTGAAATTTCCCGAAATCAGCCCACCATAGTGTACAGGTAAAGCCTGCCATTTACATTTAAATAATCAAGAGTTAGACGATCGTTTGCCCTTTTCATATCACGTCACTGGTTAAAACCACTTGACAAGCTTAGAAATGTTAATAAAGCTGTCGAGTATTTTCAGACATACATACATATAT